>JAJIBD010010867.1:0-68269 GCA_021461705.1 Cryptotis parvus
TGAGGTCAAACACCATGCTCACAGTTTCTCTTATCTCTCTCATACTCACCCAAATGTGGTATTTGTTTTCCATTTTGATAATAATTGCTCTAACAAGCAATTGTTTCATTACAATTTTGACTAATATGATGATTAATCATTATGAACTCTTTTAGTTTATTCACTGTAATGTCTTCAATGGAAAAAGTGGTATACAGATTTTCTGATCTAAGTAAAAAGTGGTGTTCAAATTTTCTTAGATTTTTTATATCAGCATTTGTGTTTTCTTTAAAATTACAGAAATTCCCCTATGTATGTGAATGTTACCTCCTTAGCATTCATATATAACAGATTTTCTCCCTATCTAACAAATTGTTCTTTCATTACATTATTTAAGAAAGTAGTTTAAGTATCTGCACTACTTTATTTATTCTTAGAGTACATCTAGAAGGAAAAGATTGTTACACTCAGATAAAGAAGCTAAAGTTTAATCATACTCTGACTGTCAGTGTTACTGATGAGCTGGAAATGCTTTACTGGTGGAAAAACATTACTCAGAGATGGGTCTGACTCCAACCTATGTACATAAAGTAAGAAATGCTGGGTTTTGACATAGAACTACAATTATTTTATGTTATTGGCCTGAGATTTTTGCTCCTTAAAACTTCAGATCAAGAGAGCATTTTATGGGGTCATTGTCAAAGTAACATAATTTGAAGTGGATTTTAAAGGAAGATGATATCAAAACAAGTATATGAAAATGATAGATAATAAAGGTAGAAAAATAAGGTTAGAATACATGTAATAAGTACTCTTACAAGACATTAGGACTACATTTTTAGGTAAGCAGAGCCCCGCTCAGCTCTAGCTGTATTGTTGTGAAAGCTGATACTCTGTCTAGAGACATAGTTGGGGTAAGAGGTATGCGCTGGCAGGTCAGTCTTCTGAGAATATTAATAGAAACAGTACCCCAAAAAATTGATGTAGTGTGTGGTATGAAAAAAGTGGGTTGGAATTATTCCCTTGACAGTAAATAAAATATGGGAAAATAAAAAGGGCAGAATAAAGGTGGTGGTTGTTATGCAAGTTTTTGGAGAATGTCAATGCTTCCATGGACAGAATATTTTCCCTATTATATTAAAGAATTTTGGTGCCCCAAGGTTTATTTTTTATTTTTAAATGTATTTTAATATACCAGCATTAGATAAACAATTACAAAAAATTTATGTTTGGGTTACAGCCTTACAGTGTTCCAGCACCCATCCCTCCACCAGTGCCCATTTCCCACCACCAATGTGCCCGATTCCCTCCTCCCTCCCCTTGCCTGCTCTATGGCAGGGTCTTGATTTTTTATTATTAAACATTTTATTATACCACCGTGAGATATACAATTACAACGTTGTTCATGTTTGGAGGTTTCGGTCACATAGTGTTCCAGCACCCCCCCCTCCACCAGTGCCCATTTCCCACCACCAATGTCCCCAGTTCCCTCCCCCTCCCATAGCCTGCCTAAATGGCAGGTTCTTTATCTTTTTTCTATCTCCCTCTCTCTCTCTTTTCCTTCTCTTACACATTGTGGGTTGCACTACATACACTTAGAGGCCATCATGTGCATTTTTTTTGCCTGTATTTAATACTCAGTTCTATGTTGGTATCAGCCCTTTTGACATTTATTCACACATGTTCCCTTCTCTATCTTACCTAACCTCTGAATCCCACACGCTTGTGGTAATTTCCACTTTTGGTAAGACCACCTGATATATTTATGTCATGCAAACAAATGCAGTCATTCTATGTCTCTCTCTTTTACTTCTGACTAATTTCACTCAACATGATCCTTTCCATGTCCATCCATTTGTAGGCAAATTTCATAACTTCATTTTTCCTGACAGCTGCATAGTATCCCATTGTGTAGATGTACCAGTTTCTTTATCCAGTCATCAGTTCTCAGGCATATTGGTTGTTTCCAGGTTCTGGCTATTTTGAATAGTGCTGCTATGAAAATAAAAGTGCAGATTGTTTCCGCTGTGTGTTTTTGGCTTACAGGGTATAATCCCAGGAGTGGTATGGTTGTGTCAAAAGGGAGCTCAATTTCTAGTCTTTGGAGGAATGTCCATATTGTTTTCCAGAAAGGTCGTACAAGTCGACATTCCCATCAACAATGTATGAGAGTCCCCTTTTCCCCGCACTCCATGCCAGCACTTGTTGCTTTTACCCTTTTGGATATGGGCCAATCTCTGTGGTGTGAGGTGATATCTCATTGTTGTTTCGGTTTGCATCTCTCTGATGATTAGTGATGATGAGCATTTTTTCATATGCCTTTTAGCCATTCAAATTTATTCCTTGTCAAAGTTTCTGTTCATCTCTTCTCCCCATTTTTTATGGAGTTTGCTGTTTTCTTCTTATGTAGTTGTACCAGTGCCTGATATATCCTGGATATTAACCCCTTATCAGATGAGTATTGGGTGAATATTCTTTCCCATTCTGTGGACTGGCTTTCTATCTTGGACACTGTTTCCTTTGAGGTGCAGAGGCTATATAGTTTCATGTAGTCCCATATGCTTATCTTTTCTTCTAGTTGCTTTGTTAGTGGTGTTTCACCTTTGAAGATGTCTTTAGCTTCCAATGTCGTGGAGGGTTTTTCCTATTTTTCTTCAACATACTTCATGGATTAAGGTCTGATATTGAGATCTTTAATCCATTTTGATCTGATTTTTGTGCAAGGTGTTAGACACAGGTCCAAATTCATTTTTTTACATGTAGTTTTCCAGTTTTCCCAGCACCACTTGTTGAAGAGGCTTTCCTTACTCCAGTTTGGACTCTTTGCACCTTTATCAAAGATTAACTGATCATGTCTTTGAGGGTGGGTGTCAGGATACTCAACTCTATTCCATAGGTCCACGGGTCTGTTTTTATTCCAGTACCATGCTGTTTTAATTACTGCTGCTTTGTAGTACAGTTTGAGGTTGGAAAGGTGATGCCTCCCATCTTCTTCTTCCTGAGGATTGCTTTAGCTATCCGTGAGGGTTTATTATTCCATACAAATTTCAGGAGTGTTTGGTCAATTTCTTTAAAGAAAGTCATGGGTATCCTTATAGGAACCGCACTGAATCTGTACAAAACTCTAGGGAGTATTACCATCTTGACAATGTTAATTCTGCCCATCCATGAGCAGGGAATGTGTTTCCATTTCCTCGTGTCCTCTTTTATTTCTTGAAGCAGTGTCTTGTAGTTCTTTTTGTATAGGTCCTTTACACACCTGGTTAAGCTGATTCCTAGGTATTTGATTTTCTGTGGCACAATTGTGAATGGAATCGATTTCTTAATACGCCTTTCTTCTCTTTCGTTATTTGTGTATAGGAAAGCCACCGACTTTGGGTATTGATTTTGTACCCTGTATGGGAGGGTCTTTATCTCTTTTTCTCTCTTTATCTTTCTCTCTCTCTCTTTCTCTCTTCCTTCTCTTACATGTTGTGGATTTCAACACTCAGGGTTTATTTTTGTTTGCTTCTTTTTTGCCATGGATACACTGGTTCTTTCACTGTGTGGTATGTATCTTTCCATTCTCCAGATTTGGTACTACATAATAGACATCTTTAGTCCCTGATTTCAAATAACTCATTATAAAACTAAAGAAATGAACATTCGCCACCTTGGCAAGAGATAGTATTCACATTTTAATGAACATGGCAAACACAACAAATAATAAGGGAAGAAGTCACTGCAACTGTATTTTAGTGTCACTTTGATCACATGGTACTTGGCCTATTTTGGAAACATTTTTTTGATACGATTTTATTTTATGAGTTTCTGGGGAATAAATAATTAGTGAGCAATGAATAGACAGGAAAAACAAAAACATAAATTCAGACATACTAAGTTAACAAATACCCCAAATATTTGGTGATAACTTTGGAGAACAAGGAAGATCTCTGTATGTAGTATTGTTGCAGGACATCTAAGAGCCTCTGCATCTGCTCTGGATTGCCTCCTGCAGGTCACTTCATAGATAGGGAGGTAGTTTAAATGTGGCAGTTTATCTGACCATGTATTCTATACTGGCTGGTATAAATATTCTCTCATGCTACCACAATCATCATGGGACTAGCTAGATCTTACCAGCATATTTGCCTGCCACATTGGATCTCTAAGTAATTAGACCAGAGAGAAATGTTGTTTGCCTCCAAGCAAGCAAGCATGGCTCCCTGATAACTCAAAGGCAACTAAAATACAAAACTACTGTGAAGTAGAGGAGACTCTTGTGAAGGCTTGGAGAAATATTTAAGTAGCATTAGTATAGTCTTTGGTACAGAGGCATGCCATCTCAGGAAACCCCCTTCTGTACACTATAAAAGGCATTTCCAGGCAGATCTTGGCTCAAGACATTAGCATCTAAAAGGGCCTAGATGAGTTGTTGGGAGAAATTACCTGAGGGCATTTGACCCTCCCTGCTTCCCATAATAGTGGGAGGTCTGAGTTGCAGGGGATTAAACTGGCCTGCTTCCTCTCTCTTTTGCTCTCTCTTCTTTTAGATTTCTTTGGGTGCTAGCACTCTTTGTATTTGGAAACGTTCCTTTTTGTTTAATTTTCTGTATGTGTTAGCCCAAATTTTGTATTTTTCTCAGTTTTATTTTAATAAACTAAGCAGGGGAAGTTGTTGGGTGACGCCCCTATTTAGCTTCCAGCTACATTTAGCTTACAGTTCCTCCCAGCTCTGCTAGGGAGGCTTTGAATCAGCTCTGGGTTCTTGTAAACTGCCAGAAGGCCATCTGAAGTGCTACATTTCTATAGAGCTATTTTCCTGTTTTTATCTCTAGATAGCCCAGCCCACAATGGGCCTGGCTGGGAAATTTTGGCAGATTTTTATCGATAAAATAAACCGCAAGAAGAAAGTAGCTCACTTTTTGCCATTTCAGCTTCCCTTGGTGTTTTGCTTCTCTGTCCTCTCCATTCTCTGTTGAGCCTCTACACGTAGTGGAAGCCATCTTGGCCTACACAAAGCTGGGGCCTAGCTGAGAAACCAGAGTCCAGAGATTTTCCCTGCTTTTGAATTGTATATTGAAATTTGTGATAGTAAAGCCTTGTTAAAACTGAGTCAGATTCCTGAGTTTTCATCCATTCCCCCCCCGGCTTCGGAGGTAGAAGGGAACTCGCTTACTGGTACTGATGGGGACCCCAGTGGCTTCCCCGAAGGAGTATAAAATCTTTCATGTTTCAAAATAACAATTCAGAAACAGTCCTTACTAATATTGGTGAAAACAAAACAAAACAAAACAAAACAAAAAGAAATCAGTTATAATTTAAAACTTAAATCAGTTATTTAGGGGTTTTGTACATGCAGACAGTTTTCATGGTGAATTAACATATTTTGAGAATGAAATAGGAATTTTGAAATAAATTAAGCATAGTTTCAACTTACAACTGACATTTAAAGTTGCAGTGAAAAACAGTGGTCTGCAGCTATATTTTTGATAGGATAAATATATTGTTTAAAATTATGAATAAATTATAGAATGAGCAGAAAATATAATGGGTAGCATGTCATTTAGCAGAAAATAAAAGGTCAGATAATTGGGAAAGCATAAATCACTCTCTGACTAAGATGTTGTTTTGGATGAGTTTGGGAATGAATAATGATTTATAATCACTGTCTTCTGGTTCATCATCAATTTGCTCGAGCGGGCCCCAGTAATATCTCCATATGTCCTGTCTCATGCTAGTAGAGCCCAAGGGCATCTGTTTGCTCCAGGAATATAAAGAGCCTCAATCCATTCCGGAATGAGGTCTATAATTGTTACTGGTATCTGGCATATCAAATACAACACGGGTAGCTTGCCAGGCTCTGCCATGCAGGTAGCATACTCTTGTAGTCATCTCTAAGTCCAGCATTTATTGATGAACTGCGTGGCTGCTGAGCCAGGCTGGATAGGCTGGTCTGCTGGGTGGAGTTCTGATGAGAGAAGTCCGGAAGTGGAAAATGGAGGCCCCTCATGGAGTGGGGGATGTCTGGTTTGTTGCAAGGCTTTGCTGGGGTGGCGGCGGCCAGGGCTAGAACCCGCCATCCCTCCTGGGCACCTCGTGAGCGGCTGGGCACAGGGAGAGCAAGTAGCAGCTCTGCCGCATGTCTGTGAGTCTCTCAATTCATTATAATAATATAATTAATGTAATTAATTCATATACTAGATTGAAACCTCTAAACATGAACAACGTTGTAATTGTATATCTCACGGTGGTATAATAAAATATTTAATAAAAAACAAACAAAAAATAAAGAGTCATGAAAAAGTAAAAACAAATAGTTTATATAAGTCATATAATTCCTCATGGAGTGGGGGTCGTCTGGCTTGTTGCAAGGCTCTGCTGGGATGGTGGGCCAGGGCTAGAATCCACCATCCCTCCCGGCGCCTCTTGAGTAGCTGGTCACAGGGAGAGCCAGTAGCAGCTCTGCCCCATGTCTGCGAAGTCTCTGGACCAGACCAGCATACCTGAGCCGGATTTAAGAAAGACTGCTGCAGGGTGGAACTCGATGAACAGGGCGCTGATAGGCTGGTCTGCTGGGTGGAGGTCTGATGATAGAGAAGTCCGGATGTGGAAAATGGAGGCCCTCATGGAGTGGGGGTCGTCTGGCTTGTTGCGAGGCTCTGCTGGGATGGTGGGCCAGGGCTAGAACCCACCATCCCCCCGGCGCCTCTTGAGCGGCTGGTCACAGGTAGAGCCAGTAGCAGCTCTGCCCCCATGTCTGCGAAGTCTCTGGACCAGACCAGCATACTTGAGCCGGATTTAAGAAAGAATGCTGCAGGGTGGAACTCGATGAGCCGGGCGCTGATAGGCTGGTCTGCTAGGTGGAGGTCTGATGAGAGAGAAGTCCGGATGTGGAAAATGGAGGCCCTCATGGAGTGGGGCCATGGAAAATAGAGGCCCTCATGGAGTGGAGACTTGCAGACATGGGGGCAGAGCTGCTACTGGCTCTCCCTGTGACCAGCCGCTCAAGAGGCGCCCCTGGAGGGATGGTGGGTTCTAGCCCTGGCCCACCATCCCAGCAGAGCCCCGCAACAAGCCAGATGACCCCCACCCCATTTCCTCCATACTAGATTCATATCTACATCCCCACAAGATCTATTGATTAGTCCACTCTGCAACAAGGCAATTTCTTAAATGCTCTGCTCCTGTCAAAAATCTTTCGATACTGTGAAGCCTCAGAAGTTTGGCTTTAGGTGAGACAAGCCAGTGTGACCTTTCCTTTGATCTTTTGTAGAGCTAAATTCCTAAGGGTCTCCCCATATTGAAGCCAGGATGGCTCTTCTTGGTACTCTCCAGTCCCATGCCAGGACCTTGGGGTAAAAGGAAATAGATACAATCTAGATGGAACTGGACATATAGTAAAAAACATGACGAGATTCCAGGAGTCATTAATTGGAGTCAACTGACTCACCTGTACCTGCCACCCTCCTTCAGTATTTACACAACTAATAGATCTCTTTGGCATAAAGCTCTGGCCTAAACAGCTTATAGGAGGAGGGGAGGAATCCCAGATACAAAAGATCCAGTGCGAGCTAGGGTGTGGTGTCACCCAACAGACTTCTCTCTTTGAAACAAATTTATGACTTACAAAATAAAAATCTTCTACCCTGAAAAATCTACTGAAAAAATTGTTTCCAGGTAAACTGCAATTCTGAAGAACAGTCTTACATAAAACAAACACTAACCGCAACAAATGACCAGAGAAAGAAGTCCCTGGGTTGAGAACAGGCATGTGGGAGGCCCAGGTTCGATCCCTGGTACCACAAAGTGTTTTCTGAGCACGGCTGGGAGTGACCTCAAGTACAAAACCGGAGGAGCTCCTGAGCTCTGTTAGGTGTGCCCCACCCCCAATACTTTACAAAGAAACAACCTAATAATAATGATTTAATATAACCAAATGTGGTATATCCTGTTGTTCCATGTCTTTATTCTCATTGGGAAATACCTATTCAATCATCTCTGTCTTCTCATGCTAGGATTCTCATTTTTGTATCTATTAAAATTTCTATAGTAGAAGTCAAATGATTTCCTTTTCATCTCTCTCATTGAAGTTTCTCCATTCAGAGAATGAGAATAATAATGTACTACCTACTTCCCAGAGGAGTTTTCAGAATGAAGCTGATGTATCTGAGGTTCTTAGCACAGCACCCACCATAGGGGAGAAATCAGTCATGTTTTTATTATTGTTAGAAACTAAACACAGAACTAATTCCTCAATTTACCATCTTATATATTCCCTCTGATGTTTTATAATTATCTAAAATATTAAAAGATAATAGCAAATCCTCATTTCATACATAAAACTGAAACACGATGGTACGTTTATGCATATAAGTTATGAAACTCCTCTTAATTGCACAGTAAATCAGGGTGAGCCTTGCAGTTGCATGCTGGGAATTATTTAACTGGAAGTTCGCACAATTTCTGATCTCTATTCCCTTCTACAAGGTACTCTCTTGCAAGCGGTATGCGATGTACATATGGTATTCCATATATATCCTGATGTTCATAACTTACTGATGAAGATTGGTGAGAAATAATGGGAACCCATCTCTAGCCAAAATAGATTCTCATCTCAAGATTGTGTGAATTGACCTCTTTGGAGAGTTTTTCTAGACAGTTTGCTATTCTCCCTGCTTTTAGCATGGTTCTTATATTTTATGTGGCAGGAGAACATAGAACAAGAAAGTAGAAAAGCAAATTAACAGCTGCACTTCAGCATTGCGTGCATTCATATTTTATGGACTATCATACATGAAGTGGATGTCAAGACTATAAAGAAGGCCCTAAGAATATAAAAAAAGATGTATTCCCTATAATAAATAAGAATAAATGTGCAACATTAAAGATGGGCTCTTGTACAATGTACATTTTATAGCAAACATTATAATAGCTTGATTGGAGATCAAAATGGGCTATAGTTCACTTGAGAAAATATTATGAAAACTTTTATGTCTAATGAAAACTCAACAAATTCTTCAATTTTATAACATGGCATGCTAAGAGTAAGTTTAGCTATTTTCTTGTTGAAGGAAAAAAAATTCTCATAAAATGTTAGACTTGGCACTCTCCTTTAAGATTGTAATATAACTCAAACTTAAAAGCTTGACTCTTCCATTTGTGTGGGGCATCTATGTGTTTAGTATACGAAAATCTTCTGGACCTTTCTAAACAAAGAATACAAACCTGCGTATAAACTCAAGTATTGAATATGAGAGTTCATTTTCTCCCTTTTCTGAAGTGTTTTACTTAACCTTTAGAAAGTCATATACCCGGGCTTGGGGGAGGGGCATTGTAATAGAAGGTTAAATGACAATCTGAGAAATTCCAAATTTTACCTTCTCACTCCATTGTACAGCAACACAATCAGAACTCTTCTGGAATTTCAAATGGTTGATCTTTAGAAATATATTTTCGTTGGTTAATTCAGAAGAGAAAAGAGAAGATTAACTCATTTTGAAAAATAGTTGTGTATTTCAAAATGCCTCACTTTCACCTAGAAATATTCTATATCTTTGTAATAAGCCTTTTAGAGATAATACTAAGACAAGCCAGGAGTTGTGAAAGAAAAACATGCTTTTATGTGTAAGAAACTCAGAGTGGATAAGTCCCAAGTATAACATAAATGGGAAGGTTACAACAGAAAATGTTGGCCAAAGCAAACAAGTCACTCCTATTCCCTTTGGCCTTCTCTGCTGTTTGTAGTGTTCTGTTCACATCACGGTCATCAGAGAGGAACTTCTCTGAATCTGACTTGTTTCAAGAAAACCATGAAGGTCTCTAGCTAGAAGAGGCCAACGATGTTACAGGCCTGGTAAGAGCAAAATTAATCTTGTCACAGCTTTTTTTATGCCATCATCTTTTCCTTCCCACCTCAAATGTACATCCAGCTGAGATCTGGTTTCTGTTCTCCGAGGGTTAAAGTACTTGCAGGTGGCTTTACCACCAGAGACCACAGAGATCCAGCAAAAACAATACTCTATACTCTACTGCCTGGCTGGAGATTTGGGTCAGTACTAAGAGATGTAGGTTCTAGCCCTGGCCCTCCACCCCAGCAGAGCCTCACAACAAGCCAGACGACCCCCAATTCCATGAGAACCTCCATTTTCCACATCTGGACTTCCCCTTGTCAGAACTCCACCCAGCCTACCAGCCTATCACAGCCCAGCTCATCGAGATCCACCCTGCTGCAGTCTTTTTTTAACCCGGCCCAGAGCCTCACAACAAGCCAGACGATCCCCTACTCCATGAGGACCTCCATTTTCCACATCTGGACTTCCCTCTTGTCAGAACTCCACACAGCAGACCAGCCTATCACAGCCCGGCTCATCGAGATCCACCCTGCTGCAGTCTTTTAATCCGGCCCAGGTATGCTGATCCAGAGACAGACATGGGGCAGAGCTGCTACTGGCTCTCACTGTGCCCCGCTGCTCATGAGGCACCGGGAGGGATGGCAGGTTCTAGCCCCTGGCCCGCCACCCCAGCAGAGCCTCACAACAAGCCAGACGACCCCCCACTCCATGAGGACCTGCATTTTTCACATCCAGACTTCCCCCTCATCAGAACTCCACCCAGCAGACCAGCCTATCACAGCCTGGCTCACGCAGTCACGTGGTTCATCAATAAATGCTGGATTTTGAGATGACTACAAGAGTATGCTACCTGCA
This sequence comes from Cryptotis parvus, assembly GCA_021461705.1. Lineage (NCBI taxonomy): Eukaryota > Metazoa > Chordata > Mammalia > Eulipotyphla > Soricidae > Cryptotis > Cryptotis parvus. The sequence continues at coordinate 10,668 of JAJIBD010010867.1, forward strand.
CGGCAGAGCCTGGCAAGCTACCTGTGTCGTATTTGATATGCCATATACCAGTAACAATTATAGACCTCATTCCCATGACCTGATGGAATGGTTTGAGGCTCTTTATGTTCCTGGAGCAAGCAGATGCCCTTGGGCTCTACTTGCATAGAGACAGGTCATATGGAGATGTTACTGGTGCCCGCTCGAGCAAATCGATGATGAACGGGAAGACAGTGATACAGTGATACTAAGAGATGACTCAGAGGCAAGGGCAGAAGCAGACAGTTTTGAAGAAGAGTAAGCAGCAGAATGAGTGAGTGACAAACAATGCATGCGAGAGACTCTGTTGCCTCTGTTCCTGTCTTCACTTGTCACTTGATGAATGATTGACAAGATAAAGACACTACACATTAATTTCCACAGTTCTATTGAGAACAAATGATTGAGGTCTGGGCTTTTTTATTTTTTGTTTTTATTTTATTCTGAAACTGCTTCTGTTTCTTCTATTTCCCACTCAATCTTTTTACTGGGCTTTAAATTTAATGCATCCTGTCAGAAAAAGTTTCCTAAATCTTTCTTTTCCAGGATAAGGCATGCACTTAAAAATAAGAGGGAAAAATGCCTTGTACCATCATACTAAAACATTGGTATCAAGAGTTCTCTTTTATTTAATTACATATTAAGTGCATTCAGAAAACCTATGTGCCATGTATTTGGTAACTTTTTTATATAGACATTGTAATTAATGTAACAAAACTATCAATAACTTAAACTTATATTTGGAGAAATAGAGACACGCAGACATGTCATGGCTAGACAAACTTCTCCGTGCATGAAAGAGAGAGACAGAAAATAGCTCCCAACAGCGCAAGACCATGTAAAACTTACTGAACACCAACCTTTAGGATCTGAAGCTTTGTGCCCAAGGGCTTTGTATGTACTAACATTGTAATCACTACTAGACTATATTCAGAAGACCCATTTTAACAGACAAGGAAACCAAAACACAGAAAAGTGAAAGGGGGAACAGCATGAGTTATAGCTAAACTTATATGCCAACATGTTTAGGCTGTCATGCCCATTTTCTGGTGAATCTAATGTATTTGGGGTCTTATTAATATTTAAATTAATAGACTTGGGAATAATGAAATTGGTGTTTATAGTATGATGACCCCAGCCAGTCAGGTGAAAATTTTAAGAATAATAATTGAGATTCCCTGAAGGAAATATGATTGCAACATACCCTAAGCTCCAGTGGGGTTACCCTGAATGACCCCAGCACTGTTAGTAGATGAACCATCTAGCATGTCAGAACACTAAACCCTTTGGCCTGGGTCCCCTGAGCACTGTTCAGGAAGTGTAAACTGTTACCCAGTGGATTTGGGACCTAAGATCGTGTCATTAAATTTTAATGTGTTTGCACACATTAACATGTGCTCTTCTGGACTTGAGAGATCCTTCAAAGGGCTGATTGAGGGTTTTACATGGAAGGTGCGGCATCACCACTGGCACTACATGACTGCCACTCTGTCCGTCGTCTGACCCACTCTCTACTGAATACCACCAGGAGTCACTCCTGAGACCCGAGCTTGGAGTTGCTTCTGAATGCCAGAAGATGTGCAACCTCCAAATGTGAAAATTTCAATACATTAATTAATTATAGCTCAATCTCTTGAGCTCTATAAGTATAAAACCATTTAAATATAGCAAAGTTTGCTAAATTCATCCTCATGATGTTAATAGTTTTCTTATCGTGACATACATTTTAGAAATGTTACTGGTGCCACTCGAGCATATCAGCAAATGGGATGCCAAGTGATCAAGTAATCAACGAGTACATAAACTACATTATTTAGTTCTATAAATAGGCATTTGGGTTGTTGGTTTGAGTTCTGTTGAGTGCTTTCAGAAGTTCCCCGTCTAAAACTTCTCTTCTGTTTCTTTGTCTCCTGTCACCACTTGGATGACTACACAGAATCATTTTATTCTACAGAGTATAATTAGGCAATTCTATCAGGAAGACTATCATGTCTAGATTGATTAAGATTGCTTTCAGAATGATATTTAATTGGGATAATGGTTTAAATTGGTTATTGATGGGAGAAGATTTGATTGTGACTAGCTTATTTCCCTGTAGATGAGAGCAGAAAGTTCTCCCAGGCCAGGGTTGAGTTCCTCAGGTAATTTGAAAAAAAATACACTAGGGAAAATATTTAGGGATTGAGATAATACTAAACCAAGATGAGTCAAGAATGTAGCCAAACTATTAGACATGGAAATGCTCTAGAGAAGACATCCTTGGAAATGACTGAATGCTCCATTCATTTGGAATTGACTGTGAATTTCACTGCAAATTCTCTGATTTCATAATATGTACTAAGGATTAATGGCAGGATGGTGCTGGTGTAGAATGAGCAGTCATGAACCAGTCTTAAACAATGCCAGGGTCAGGACTGGGCACTAAACACTCTCTCTTTTCAATCAATTCACTGCTCTGTGCAGGAGCTTTGTCAAGCTGACTAAATAAGACTGGGAGGGAGCAGATAACACCTGTCATTATCACACCACGTTGGAGAAGTTAGGGGGACCCTAAACCCAGACATGTGAAATCTTCTGCTATTTATTCACTCATCATTAACTTTATGAGTTCCTTTATAACTAAAAGTGAAGCTAAGTACATTGTATAAAGTAAAATTAAGCACATCCTGGCATCAAGAAGTAGGCAGGCAATTGAGGGAAGTGGTCACATAAGTGATATAGGGATAAATCCATTATCTCAATGGAATGCTTTCTTTAGTGGAGAACACACAGAATCATTGATGCAGAAATTACTTGATTCTATATTGAATATACAGAGGCATAAAATGGAATTACTTTCGTCTATTAATTTTAGTAATATGAAAGAATTAATATATTTATAATTTATAATATAAAATGTATGATATTTATAATTTATAATATAGATGTGATGTGAAAATCTATATAAATTTATATTTTATTACTATAAAATTTTTATAGTAATAAAAATTACTGGTTCTATTATTGGAATATACATAGGCATAATATACAAGCTCATAAAAGGGTTTTAATGATCCTCGGTTGTTTTACTTCTCAAATCACACACCAGATCTATGTGTCATCCCACTTATGTGCTAATCATTGATGCTCTAAGACTAGAAAGAACCCTAACATCCTTTCTGTGGGCTTCTATACAAAGGTTTCCTAAGATTGAAACTGGTGGTATAAACTCAAGATGATTACTTAGAATCAAGCTGATTCTGGAGTTAAAGTTCAGTAAATGTGAACTATTAATCCGAATCATGTTTCATTCTCCAGTGACCCTTATGGTAAGAAAACAGGGATGAGATGAGGCAGGAAACTTGGTGAGAAGATCCTGAGGTTTATTTTATCCTAAGTTCTCTCCACAGTGTGGCTTCTGCCTATTGCGCCTATGTCTCAGGACCTCTGTGCCCCTGTCTTCCTACCTCCTTGTCCCTGCAGACAACTTCTTGTCAACTAAAATAACAATAGACTTGAATTACAGTTTTCTTATCCAAGCCTGTGTGGGCTTCTGCAAATCCTAATCATTTGACTTATGTTTCCTTGTTTTTCAAAATCATGGTCGTATCATCAGAATGCAGTTAAAAAGGCTGCCAAAGCAACTTGCCAAAGCTGTCTAAGAATGGTGGATAACTCACAGGTAGCAAGTATCAGGCTAATGTACTGTAAGAATGTCTCTTATGAGACCCGAGTGTTAGTACAGAGGCTAGGTGCATACCTTGCTCCCGCAGACTGAAATTCACTCCTGGTACATCTGAGCGTATCTGAGCCCTCCAGGAGTAAGCCCTGAGCACTGCTGAGAGTGCCCCTGCCCATCCCTTCCAAAGAGAAATATCTCCCTTTTCCTTTATCACAGATCTCTTGCTATTTTTGACTGCTTTGCAGATAATGAAACTGATGGTCAGTAATTAAACATGATAGAAGATGGACCTTAAAAGTGTAACACAAAAATTAAATACCAATATAAATGATAGAAGGATTAAAAAATAGGATGTCATTTCCTATAGAGGACTGGGGAATATTGTGATTGATTTTTCAGTGTCCAAAATTTAAATTAGAACTTGGAACTACTGGAAGAGTTTCATAACAAGGGTTAGAGAGGTGAGGATTTACTGAACTATGCCTTCACACATTTTCACATCCAAATATTTCTGAATATGGGATGTGTCTTTCTAAATGCTTATTAAACCATAGTATTTATTTTTTCCTCTGAACACTTAGGATAAAAATAATAATTGTGCTTGGTTTTATATTTGTTCATATTTATATCATCAATATTGCTAGACACAGGACAACTAGAGTTAGTTGTGTTTAACGCATATGTCCTGGAATATATATCTCAATTTAGTTCAATTAAACAAATGTAAATTCTGTTTAGAAGTAAAGAAGTGAAGCTGTATATAGTGCTAAAAGCCAAAATAACATTTTCACTCAATTGCTTTGAGTAATTTTGTTACATTTTCTAGTTTTGATAGGGGTGTATGAAAGAATAGGTGACCTTCCTAAATGCAGCTATAAAAATCAGTTTATCATATTCAAAAAAATCAACAGAACTACATATCTGTGTCTGTCATCCTCTAGGGTGAGCAGAAGTTCTGCTCAAATCTTGCCTTTTCCACTGATATATCTTTTTTTTTAAAAAGCAAAATAATTTTTTTTTAACATTTTATTATACCACCGTGAGATACACAATTACAAAGTTGTTCACGTTTGGAGGTTTCGGTCACACAGTGTTCCAGCACCCGCCCTTCACCAGTGCCCATCACCCACCACCCATGTCCCCAATTCCCTCCCCCTCCCACGTCCGACCTAAATGGCAGGTTCTTTATCTCCTCTCTCTCCCTTTCTCTCTCTCTTCCTTCTCTACACATTGTGGGTTGCACTACATACACTTAGAAGCCATCATTTGCATTTTTTGCCTGTATTTAATCCTCAGTTCTATGTTGGTATCAGACCTTTTGACATTTATTCACACATGTTCCCTTCTCTATCTTACCTAATTCTGACTCCCACGCGCTTGTGGTAATTTCCACTTTTGGTAAGATCACCTGGTATATTTATGTCATGCAAATAAATGCAGTCATTCTATGTCTCTCTCTTTCCTTCTGACTAATTTCACTCAACATGATTCTTTCTATGTCCATCCATTTATAGCCAAATTTTATAACTTCATTTTTCCTGACAGCTGCATAGTATTCCATTGTGTAGATGTACCACAGTTTCTTTATCCAATCATCAGTTCTCGGGCAACAACCTGGTAGTTTCCAGGTTCTGGCTATTGTGAATAGTGCTGCTATGAAAATAAAAGTGTTCCACTGATATATCTTGGGTCAAGTTTTGAACCACCTGAGCAGTTTCTTCAGTTATATAACCAGGATGATTTTGCTGTCTAGCTCATAGGGTTGATTTCAGACGAGTCAAGAGCGACCTTTCCTACATCTTGAATATTGCCAATTAGTTATCTTTTATAATTCTTATCATTAGATTATTTTTTAAGGCTACTATTGGGACCCCAGGGAAAATCCTCCTCCTCTTTGGGCTTTCTTGACCTTCATAAGTAATCCAAACAGCAGCAGAGAGGTTAGCAATGAAAAAATAAATCTAATAATACATATATATGTGGAGAATTTGCATGGTTGTAAGTCTAAGCGATGATAAGGTGCAGGAGACACATACCTGGTGGCAGAAGGCAGTGGAATGGAGGACAGTGACAGGAAATTTCCTGTGTCAAAGAGAGACTGACCTCATCCTTGAGCGTGAACAGATGAAATTCTCAGGGTGATGAACATCACCTCCAGCCCTGCCCCCAACACTACAGCCACATTCTTCTAGGTTCTAAGGGAAATGGCATTGTGGGAGTGATTGCTGCTTCTGTTAGCAAAAGCGCAAAGGCAGAGATGATAACTGAAGCACCTTTTCAGCCTTCAGAGAACTCATTGCTCTGAAAATAATCTGAATTCTAAAAATGTGAACAATTTCTTCCAAAGTCCAATTATCAAGGTGAGCCTTTACTAGAAGATATCATTGTGGATATACTGAGCAAAACCTCTTTGATCCTTTGGGAAGTGAGACCCCCATACCATCAGATAACTTATACTTCTCTGTTTCTTTGTTTCTACAAGCTATTGAGTTAGCCTTTAATTAAATAGCTTGAAGCCGAAATCATTTGTCAAATATAGAAAGAAAGCAAACAAACAAGCATGTACATCACCATGAAGCTTGAGAGGCTTCAAATGTTTCTTTTTTTGCTTATTATATATCTAGAAGATGTTGATATACGTGCCCTGTCCACAATGCCTTGTAATCTAGGAGGGTGTGAAGTATCTAAAGATATATTGCCAAAGGCTGAATTGCTTGAGTGTGTGTGTGTGTGAGTGCGTGCGGGCATGCTCATAATTTTATTTAAAATAATATTAATGACAGCAGGACTGTATCTCTATGGGACCATGCTTGACTTATATCTCTTACATTAAGAGATCTTAAGTTTGATTCCCAGCACGCCCCCCCCACCCACACACATGGTAAATGACAGCAATTATCAAGTAATCACCAATTTCATTCAAAAACTTGAATGAAGGTTTCATTTGTTTTCTGACATAAGAATAACACATTGTAAAATTTTGGTAACAACAGAATAATACATTTAAATGATTTTTTAAAATTTTTTTTATTTTTACAATTACAAAGATATACAATTAAAAAGTTCATATTTGGGTTTTGGTCATACAGTGTTCCAGCACCCATCCCGCCACCAGTGCCCATCTCCCACCACCAACGGCCCCGGTTCCCTCCCCCTCCCCGCCCTCCTCCATGGCAGGTTCTTTATTTCTTTCCCTTTCTCTCTCTTTCTCTTTTCCTTCCATTCCAGACTATGGATTACAGAACATACATTAAAGGGTTGTCATGTGTATCTTTTTGCCTCTATTTAGTGCTCAGTTCTAGGTTGGCATTAGTATCCTCGACAATTGTTAGCACACTGTTCCATTTTCTGTCTTACCTAGCCTCTGACCCCCACACGTTTGTGATAATTTCCACCTTTGACAAGACCTCCTGATATATGTTTCACTTGACCTTGGATATTGGTATCATAATATGTACATATATATTTGCATACATTTAAATGATTTTACTCCAAAAATTTTTGTACAAGTAAGAATTATTGAAAATACATCAAATATTATTATTTCATTGTAATGTCTTATTAAAAACAGAGAAATAATTCATTAGGCATCTTTTTTTCGTGATCAATGACTGAGCATTCAAAGTAAAAATTTTCCCTTAGATTTAAGAGTTAAAGTTCTTGTCTTACATGTTGTGACTTTTCTGGGTTCAAATCCCTTATGCCTCATATAGCCATCATAAGCACCAGCACAAGTGACCTTTCAGCACAGAGCCAAAAGTAAGCCCTGAGCAATGCTTGATATGGCCCCTAATACAACTCCTATACCAATACCGATAGATACCAATACTGGTAACTATCTCTATCTCTATCTCTATCTCTATCTCTATCTCTATCTCTATCTCTATCTCTATCTCTATCTCTATCTCTATCTCTATCTCTATCTATATCATCTATATCATCTCTATCTCTATCTCTATCTCTTTCTCTATCTCTCTCTTTCTATCTCTCTCTATCTATCATCTATCTCTATCTCTGTCATCTCTATTTCTATCTCTACCTCTATCTTTATCTCTATCTCTATGTCTAGCTTTGTCTTTATATATAATTACATAACTTAAGAATTAGGGTTCCATGGTTAGCTTGAAAATCATGTTCACCAGGCTCCTGACTCTCCTAAAAATGTTTCCATTGGTACAGCAAAGGTGGAGAACTCAGAGGAATTTAGTTGGCTGGTTTGAATCTCACCTATAGTAAAATTGTCCAACTAAATAAGTAAAGGATTGCCTGGAGGTGGAAGGCAACAGCAGAAAAGGAAGCCTCAGAGCAGCTGGCTGAGGACTAAGAAAAGCTGGGATGTCAGAGAATCACTGGGGTTCACTCCCAGTGAGGCTCAGTGACAGGAATTCGGACAAGGAACGTGCATGCTGAATAGAGAATGAAATAGGTACAAGACTGTGAAGGTGAGCAGAAAGCAAGGGACAGGACGTAGGAAGTCTTACACTGAACTGGGAGTCCTCAGAAATGCCATTTATGGTGTACACAGGTAAAAGAAGTGCCTGGACATTTGAGCAGAGACCAGACCCATCTGTCTGAACTGGAATAAACTTTCCCTTCTTTAAGCATCTGAGTTTTGTATGCAAATTTATCATACACTTCCCAAGAACCCATTAGTAGAGGAAAATCTACTTTCATAGTAACATAGTGAGTTGGTTAAAGTGGGGACCAAGAGAAATGGCCTAAAGAAAAATGTTTCCACCTCTCTCCTAGACCACCTCAGCCTACTGGGGAAATGCCTGATGTGAATTGAGATGGACAAAGTCAGCTACACAACATGGACACCTGCCCCAGGGCCAGGGTCAAACCTCCCCTGAAGGCCACTTGTCTGTAGGTCCAAGAACTTGTTCCTACCATGTAGTTCTTGGGAAGGTTTGAACTCAGGCTGTAGTGAGGAATTTCTCATTGTAGGAAAAACAGTCATTCCTTCTCTAGACATAAACATTTCAGGAATGTCTCCTTCCCTCACACAAAAGAATTTCAGGAAGAGACAAAATAGTGACATTAAAAAGTTTAATTTCAAAAATTATACTTTAGAGAAATGTGATGGGGAGAGAAAGAGAGAGAACATGGCCAGAGAGACCCTGGGCTTCTCCAGAGGAAAAAAGCTCTTGGGAGAAGCTTATATAGAACCTAAACAAAATGTCTAATGCCTGGAGCTCCCTTCGTACATAAAAGTTAATCTTGGTCTTTTCCCAGAGAAAATAATCTTTGGGTTTTGGTAACCTAGAGATTTTTCTGTAGCGTTCCCTTTTCTTAAAGTCCACTTTTCTCTGGGTGATGCCTCAGTTTCTCATCTGGCAGTGGCACATTTTATCCATCTCCATCAGTATTTGTATCATTAATGGATGCAATCCTTACACTTCTAGGCTGTTCTGGGCTAGGCAATTTATATATGGGAATGGGCTCAGGGAAAGTAAAAGAAGAGACCTGGAGAAGAATCAGGAAGAAATGGGTTTATTGGAATACTCCCAGGTGAAGCTCTAGGGCCCCAGAAGAGATCTTGTGGATTTATATTGAAGTAAAGAAGGCTCAGGGCAATGGCAGGAGGTACTGTTTGACCTTTGTTGTGGCTTCCAGGGAATCCAGAGATAAGAAACCCCCTAGGTGAGGTGTGGCCTTGAGAGCTGCTAACACTGATCTGCTGGTCTCAAGGTGTCTTTCTCTGGGATGGACCCAACACACACACACACACACACACACACACACACACACACACACACACACACCCTCTCTCTCTCTCTCTCTCTCTCACACACACAAGTATTATATACATTCTTATACACACATATACATGCACACAAACACACACATATAAGTATTATATACATTCTTATACACACAGACACGCACACACATAAGAACTGAAGCTGAACGCTGTCAGAAAGAGTGCCTTGAGGTCTTGATGGTCATCTCAAATTCTCACCTCAACCTTTAGATGCTCCTTTAACTTCTGCTTACTTGAGGTGTCACCGCCCTTCTCTGGGTGGAGCCTCAGTTTCTCCAGATCCTCAGAGTTGAGGAGTTGCATTTTTATTTTTATTTTTTTTTTTGCTTTTTTGGGTCACACCCAGCGATGCTCAGGGGTTACTCCTGGCTCTGCACTCGGGACCATATGGGATGCCAGAGATCGAACCGGGCCTGCATGGGCTGACCCTGTGCAAGGCAAAGGCCCTACCCTACCCGCTGGGCTATCTCCTCGGGCCCCCAGGAGTTGCTTTTTTTTTTTTTTTTTTTGCTTTTTGGGTCACACCCGGCAATGCTCAGGGGTTACTCCTGGCTCTGCACTCAGGAATTACTCCTGGCGGTGCTCGGGGGACCATATGGGATGCCGGGATCGAACCCTGGCTGGCCGGCCGCGTGCAAGGCAAACGCCCTACCCGCTGGGCTATCGCTCCGGCCCCAGGAGTTGCATTTTTAAAGGATGTTCTTTACTCTTAGGCTACTTAAGAGTTGGGCATTTTCTTCTTCATTGTTTCTCAAAACCTCATTATCAGGGGCACCCCCTGCCTGCAACAAATCCTTTGTTGAATATTCTTTCTGTTTTGAGGGTATATAGCAACTCTATAGCTTTAGCTTTCCTCTTTGCTTTTAATAAGTCTGATACAAGAAAATAGAAGTAACTATCCTTGCCCTAAAAAAATAAAAAGCTGAATGATATTTGTAAATGAACAAAAAAATGCATTTGTCCTAGCCTTATGTCAGAAACTTCAATAGAATGAGAGAAATATGGATTAAATCTTGGGGGTAGGGCTGGATTAATTTTTTTTTCTGGTAAAATACTGAATAAGAGTTTAAAAATGTATAAATAAAGTAGAAATAAAAAAAAACTGGAAACAGTAAGAGACAAAAATGTTTAAAATCAGAGGATGGACAAAAACCTAAGAGTCATGCTCAAGAAGATGTAGACAAATGCTGTTTTAAAACTATGAGTGATTTTGCATCCATATACCATTTGTAGTACACAGAGCGTAATAACAGTATTGTTGGAGGACAGATTTAGCTAATCTGGGAGCTTTGTTGTTTTGCCCACACCCAGCTTAATCTTATTTAAGTCAAGGTTCATTCTAATGAGACCTCTCTTCTATGTAAACACTGCTAGAGGGTGTGGCAGTTACAGAAGTCACCTTGATTGAATAACTTCTGACTTATACATCTACTAAGACTTCTATGTTTTCTAGATTGGGCACAGCTCCTCTTTATACCCACTGCACCCAACGTGGGACAGTTAGAATTTACCAGGAGACTACCACCCTGGCTACGCTGAGACTATAGGAAGACTATAGGAAGGATCATACTTGTTTGCTCTAAGCAGGCAAGAGTGACCCTTTCAGTACAAGAGAACAAGATACTCAGAATCACCCTGGTGAAGATAATAATAAGAAGGACCTTGTGGGTACCATCTAGATTACATGAAGCTCATGAAGTTAAGATGTATTACTTTATATCAGCCCTCTCTCTCTCCAGTGTTTTACATAAGAGATAATCTCCTTAATCCTTGGCATAACCTTTGTTTATACCTGCAATAAGGTGTGGCACTACACTCTGTTTAGGTTCTTTGTTGACATGACAACCTCCCGATTGGATTACTTTGGTGTATATAGGGGCTGACTTGAGGCCCCTTCACCTTTTGCCTTTTGATTCCTCAGCCTTCAGCTTTTGGCTCCTGCGGCTTTTGGCTTTTGGCTTTTGGCTTTTGGCTTTTGGCCTTTGGCTCTTTGGCCTTTTACTCCTTCTGGGTAGGACTCAGTTCGGGTGAGATCCTCTCTCTTTGGTGGGAGACTTAGGCTCTTTTCTATGGTCTAAGTTCGGACCAGAGCTAGAGTTTGTTCATTATATTGGATTGCTGTGGAAGAGCTTTTGTACTATTAAAAGCCATTTTTGGAACTGCACCAGATTCGTGAGTTTTCATCTGTTCTCCCGGCGTCCTCGGAGGTAGAAGACAACTTCTGTCCTGACACTGTTGGGGACCCGGCAGCGTTTCCCCGACACAGTATGAAGACTATTCTGTTAAGTGCCCATAGCATATTTTCAGTGATCCTCTTATTAAAAACATAACCATTTTTTATTAAAAATTTAGCCAATGCAATTCACTCACTTTCACTCTTTGATATGCTAACTCATCTCCCCTTTAAGTACTGACACCTTAAACAAATCTTAATACAAATCATCTTTCTCATGTGCAATGGATATTACACCTTTATAATCATACGGGGTAGTTAATGGACTAAAATGGTTAAGAATAAGCATATCAACTAGAACAGTGGTTGACATTATAAAAATGCCAATTGTCATGATTTATAGTAGTCATCTCAGATAATATTTTCTCTATTAACTATCATTTATCTGTAATTATTTTTTTAATTTTCTGCTGGGATTTCTAACATTATGGGCTCAAAAATCTATGAAATCTGCCCGGATGAACTTTGCCTTGATCTTTAAGAATTCTAATTTTTTCTTTATTGTCTATAAATATATTCATTTCGGTTTGTATTGCCTTTTATATGCCATTTTATTATTTGCATACACTAAAATGAGTCTTCTGCATTTCTACAATTATTTTATCATCATATCACCATCTAATATTCTCCCTCCATTTTATTAAAAACATCTTTAAAACATTTTGATAGCAATGCTTTTATAATTTGATTTTTAAAACTTATTACCAAATAATTCCCTTTCTCTGAGTGTTAGTAATATAAATGCTTTTCATAGATATTCTTTAAAATAAGTGAAAAAGCTGTTAAACTTATGTGTGCATACATATGTAGTCTTTATCCTGTAAAGAAAGATATAGCCAGATTATTGATGAGTTTATTGTCCAAGAAGTAAACTTTTTTCTTTCTCATCTCCATTCCATTAACAAGAAGTTATATATTAAATACTTATTAATGACCAAAATAATTCTAAAAATGAAACACAGAGCAGAGATGTTCTCTGTTCATATAAGAGGAGCAAACACTTTATAAATATGCAAAGAATACATATACTCAGAGACTAAAGTAAGGGAAGGAGTGGGAGCTTTATAGGAAATATAGTGTTGGGATGCAACAACTGGGCAGAGAGCTGAAGAGCACAGGAAGGCAGAACTGCAAATGAATGCTCATAAAGCATTCTAATTCAATGTGGTCTGCAGAAGGCATTTTTGGTACCCCTAGATTGGCCTTCTAATGAAAGAGTAGGGGCCAGAGATATAGTACAGCAGGAAGGGCATTTGCCCTGCAAGCAAAAAACCTGGGTTCAACCCCCCAGCATTCCATATGGTCTCTGGAGCACCATACGGGATGGTAATTTCTTAGTGTAGAGCGATGCCCTGAGCATCGCTGGGTATGACCCAAAAAGAAAAAAAAATAAAGAGTAGAAGGAAACGAATAGATGGAACAAGATATGGAGCATATGCCTAGTATGTGCAAGGCCCTGAGCTGGATCCCTAGTATTGCAAGCCCTTCAACTGCAGAAACTGACAGGTACAGCCCTTTGGTTTCTGAATGTCTCCCAAAGGTCCCTGGCCACCAAATTTCATCCACTACCTGGTAGAGCAATGCTAGGAATGGTCCAGGCCACCCCCTCACAGTGCAACTGTGACCTCTCTAAAAATATAAAGAAATGGCAGAAGGCAAGTGTAGTTAGAGTTGAATAGTAAACCTAAAGCCAGTGTTAGTTTCTCTCACTGAACTTTAGTCAAATGCAATTTTTCAACGTCCCAAGGATTGAGGTTAAGGAACGGTTTCCACCTTCCAATGGTATCCTATTTTCTGCCAAGTATACTCTGCATTCTGCACTAGACACAATGGGGGAGCAAAAAAAGGCAAAACATTTTTCTAATTTCTTTTAGAGTACATCCTGTTCTGTGTCAGATTGAAACATACGGCATTGGTAGAATTATGAGTTTCTATCTATTAACATTCATAGCACTGAGGGAAGGTTTATCCATACTAGCATATGTTCTTCACTAGTTTTTAATACATAGAGCTGTTGTGAATTCTTGTTTTCTCCTGACATATTTTAGAAAATATTTTACTTAGCGTTTCAAGAAGCAACAATCAATAAGTCCACCATTGCATTTCACCTGCACGTTTTGAAGGAACAACATTAGAGAGCAGATGATGGACATTATACTCTGAACCATGAAACCTTCCATTTAGAGTGTTCAGGTGTGTAGTGGTACTCCAGGGGAGAATCAACTATGCAAACACACATATTTTAAGATTCTTAATAGAAAAAAGAGTTTTGCATATATTGAAAGCAGAAGAATATTTTTCTATTTTTAGCAATTCCGGTATTCTATATGAGAGTTGTCCAAACTGGCCTGGAATATATTATATTTCACCCCTTCTTTTTTAATTCTTTTGACTTAGCTGACTCTTTCTTCTTCTCTAGAACTCCTGAAATTTTATTTTCTAATTGAGATCTTTTCTGGTCAAATACTCTCTAGTTAGACATGTTTGTTTAATTTATCATCTAAGGACAAATCCTCTTTTCTCTTTGCACTTATTCTTCTTTGATTTGTAGGTGTATTTTTCTGTCTGTCTAATAACTGTCTAAATGATTAGATAACAAATTCTGCTGATGACAGGATGTATGCTCATTTTGCTTAGCACACTTTGCCTCTCCCAATGTTTATCCATTCAAATGTTAACGAGTATTATATTCAAAAAGAATGAGAGAAAAATCTGAAAACATAGAAGGTGACTAATAGAAAGTATCCAGTGAACATATTTTGACATCAGATTCGGGAGCAGGAGATGAAAGGGAAATGTGGGAGATCATATCACAATTTTCTTGCAGAGAATAAAAGTAAAGAATGAGAAAACAACTGGGGTTATTCAACATGGTGTTACCTGATCCTAGAGTTGTGTTAAAAAAACCTGCCAGTGATGAAGCTGTTAGCTTTATCCGGTCTCAGAGATCCATGCTCTTGACTTTGCCACAGGAAAAAAAATTAAGAGTCAGAGAAATCGAACAAATAAAAAGAAGCATTTAAAGTAGTGTGTGTACCTAAGAGTCAAATTAAAGAAGATAGAATCATTTTAATTATTTTAGGGCCATTCCTGGTGATGCTCAGTGGTTACTCCCTGTCGGCTCTACACTCAGACATCAGTCCTACCTGTACTCAGGGAAAATGAGTTGCTGGAATAGAGCTCAGTTCGGTTGCATGTTTAGCAAGTGTCTCACCCACTCTGTTATCTCTCTGGCCCCAACACTAGCATTATTTCTAAGTTAGCATTACACCATAATATGAGACAGGCAAACAGGCATAGAGGGCAAGGGGCCCTGGGTACTTCAGTGGTGAAGTCTGGAACCATAGAAACAACAGTTCTGTATGCATAAAATCTGAACTACTACAAGTCTTGTTTGCCAAGTGGTCGAAAATCAGATGGGTTGGACATGTAATGAGGTTTGGAGATGGCCATTGGACTAGAGTCATTAGCTACTGAATCCACAGGATGTCAAAAGATCACGTGGTCACCCTCCTACACGATGATCAGACTTCTTCAGCAAGACCCTAAACGAATGGTTTGAGGCTCTTCGTATTCCTGGAGCAAGCAGAGCAGATGCCATTGGGCTACACTGGCAAGATGTAGGGTCAAATGGAAATGTGACTGGCACCCGCTCAAGCAAATTGACGAATAAGGGATATCAAGAGATCAAGTGATCAAGTGACTACAATCAAACTCAAAATGTGCCTGTCAAAAGGCAGATTGGAGGTTGGAATGTTACTTGAGGCCATTGATGCGTAAATTGACACTGGTGATGGAATTGGTGTTAGAATATTGTATACATGAAACTCAACTATGTAAAATCATGATGCCTTAATATTAAACAATTTTAATGTAAAAATAAATGAAATAAATTGTAAAAGAAAGATCTAGATTAACAAAGCTATTTAAACCAACATTAGAGTCACACCAACACCAACATTAGAATCATTATATAAGCATAAACTAAAGAAGCTAACATCATTTCCAGGTAAACATTATACTAAAATCCAGAGTATATTCAGAATCAGGGCATGGACATGCCATTTCTACCAAAAGGTATACTGATATGAAGATGTGGCAAATTAAAAGGGTGAAAAATATTTGGCATTTCAAGAAGGGGAATTTTGTGTGGGCGGGAGGGGAAGGAGGCAGGGTGTGTAGAAATCTTCCAAGAATGAATGTGCCAACCAGATTCTAACCATATTTGGTCACTTCTCAAGGTTGCCATGACAATTATAATCTGTCGTGTTGTGAGTGGGTGTGTTTTTTATCATTCAGATGTATTATAAAGAATGTGCAATGAAGTTGTAAGTCAAGGACCTCCACCTTGACTTTTTTTAATCCAACTGTGTCTTAGTGTATAAATAGTCTCAGATCTTATTAGTCTCACTTTTTTGAGGTGTAAATCATCTGTATCTTATCGATTTATTTGGCAAGAACATATTAAGCATCAATTCATTGTATGCAGGCTCTAGAAATACTGGATCATAGATTTAATGGGGCAGGAGGGGAGGGTACTTATCATGTAATGGTGTTAACATGCTAAAGGACAAGGTACTATAGCTACTAATTCTTATATAATCACAAAGATGCATATTAGAGGAATAATTATATGTTGCCAATAGATGTTAAGCTTTACAACCTGTGAACCTAGTGAGCATATTTTTCTATGAGGGACAACTTTTTTCCAATTCCTCACCTATCTATGTTAGTTGTATCTTCTTTAGAATGCTATTATGTCCCTATCTGTGTGAGTGTGTGTGTGTAAAACTCTAAGGGATATAAATGGTAGTTAGTAAAATTTATTCTAGATTCATAGAGATATACCAGGGGCTTAGAAATGCGCCTTGCACTTGATTGACCCCAGTTCAATGTGCAGCATCTCCATAAGTTTCAACAAACACCACCAGAAGTGATCCCTGAACACAGATTGAGGAATAAGTCCTGCCATGCCCCAAACCAAAAAAAATCAGGAACAAAATCAAAATATATCTTATTACAAATATCTTAGTACCAAATCATTTCCCATCAGCACAAATATTCTTAACATATCAGTAGACAAATAGCCTTACCTCCAAAATAATATTTGTTGTATATGTAAAATTTATGATACTTATGAAAAAGCACATGCATTAGTACAATTTTTCATAAGATGTGTATCAAAGAGGTACAGTGAGGTGAAGGAGAACTTCAGAGCTCTCTATGAGGGATCAGAAAGCAGAGAATAGTTACTGTGTAAGAGTTATAACACCACAACTTTGAAAATTTATGCAAGTTAGATCTTATGTGGCATCACTAAACAATACACAGTTAAGCCATTCTCCACAAAGAGAAGCTGAGGTAAGATATTCATAAAGAAAAGGTAAAGCAAAATAGGACCATTTGGATAGTTATTTTTTCATTATTACTTGCCATTCAGTTTCAATTTTGTAACATTGGAGTATTTACAGACTAGATTTCTGATTTGCTTAGGCTGCCAAGACATTTGATTTACCTCAATCTAATTGCTGCCCCAGGTAATTAATAGAACAGTTGAAAAGACTGCATTGTTGAGAGAAAGGGGAAGAGATAGCAAAGAATTATTATCATCTTATAAAACATCATCTGGCCAGTAGAAAGAATTTTCAACTCCCAGTGGAGTAAATGGGTCAAGACTTCTCTTATGCTGCTGGCAGAAAGTTCAACCAGGAGAAAAATCTCCTAAGAAAAGGAGTTTCTTTCCCTTACTTAAGGGATTCCTGCTCGAAAACTGAAAGAAAACAGGAAACACCAGGACGTTTACAGAAAAGACAGGCCTGCAAAGGCTTCCAGACTCGCTTGCAAATTCAAGTAGTTCTGGGCATTCCTTGGAAACTGGCAGTGTAGCCAGAGACCAGATTCCAGAGGGAGGAATGGAATGTAGTGAAGACAGGCTCACCAAAAGGGAGTGAAGTGATGGTGCTCCAGTAATGTATTTCCTTCCTCCCCGTTGCTCATGAAGGAGATAGGAATAAAGGCGTGGTGGGGGGCAAATTCAGGGAACAGTCCACCTTCATAGCATCCAGTCATGCACACAGCTAGAACAATATTGTCGAATTTTGAAGAAAATTGTGCAGTTTCAGGATGTGACTCCTCAGCGGTGACGTTCTGACCTTCATCACCCTCTCCTTCCTCCCCACCAAGCATGATGTAACTAAGAAACAACAAAAAGAAATATTGCTAATTCATTATCAGTCATCAGAGGTCATTGAGATATGCAGAGAAGGGGTGAGTCAGATAAAGGACAAGGAAACCAGATTTCCTTATGATAAAAGCATAAAAACGTTTTCATTGTAAACATAATTTATAATTACATAAATAATGTTATCATCCAAATGCCCTAATTACTAAACCTGTGGCTATGATGTAATTCTACTTCTCAATATTTAGTTCGAAGAAATAGACCTTTTGGAATCTTGCTAATTGAACAAGAAGAAGAAATTCTAGTACAAAGATCAGATTTATAATATAAAAAAAAGAGGCAAAGGCATTATTTGCTCAGGATACGGGATGGTTCTTATCATTCCTACTAGCAGCGATATAGCTTTATACTTATTTTATTTATTTATTTATTTATTTATTTTTGCTTTTTTGGGTCACATCGGCAATGGTCAGGGCTTACTCTGGCTCTATACTCAGGATTTACTCCTGGCAGTGCTCAGGGGACCACATGGGATGCCAGGGAATCGAACCGGGTTGGCCACATGCAAGGCAAACACCCTATTCGCTGTGCTACTGCTCTGGCCCCAGCTTTTTACTTCCTAAGAAAATGTTCATTTAGAAAGAAAACTGTATGGTTTACATTGATTAAAGGCATAAAGAAGAATAAGAATATGAAATTTAGGGATTACTTGATGAGTTCCAGGTATTAATATGTTTTTATGTTTCAGCAACAAGAGAGAGTTTTTTTTTTAATGTTCCCCATTTCTGAATTTCTAAAGAAGTCAGGTGTGAAATGTCAGAAGGAAAAAAGAGAGGCTTGCAATTTTCAGTATGTTTCAATAGTGAAGTATTGGAGTCAAGGCAATTCTTTCCCTGATCCTCATTTATTTATCCATTTATTTATTTCTGTCAGATTGCATCACAGTATAACATTACATAATCTTAAATTCAATTATATTTATCATCATACATTTGTCCCTTTTGGTCCAATGTGCACATTCTCCTTTCTTCTTACTGTCTGATAACCAATAATTGGTCTTATAGTTCAAAAAGTCCAGTCTAGTTTTACCTAGGTCATTTCTTAATTTTGACCAGTCTACACATAAATAGAATTGTAGTAGGATGTGACATTGCAAGAGCCTCAGATTATTTTATGATGACAATTATTTTCGCAAAATATTTTCTTCAGCCTTTTTTAGCACAACCAAGAACATAAATTTAAACCAAGAAATGAAATGACTCTAAATATAGATTCAGCAGCTTTCCTAATTAGTGAATAAATCATACCTCTAGAGTATTATATATAAAAAGTTTGTGAATAATTGGAACCCCATCCTAACTGACAATTATAATATCTTCAATCTTTGGGAAAGCTTCTCAATTTTATTATTAATGACTTGTTCATCCTTTCCAATAAGTTGAATAATTTTACTAAAAGCTTGTCCAGATTTCCGGTTTCTTGTAGTTAAGTAAGTGCTTACCTCTCTGCTCCTGATGAGATGGTGATTTTCATAGAAACCCACATATTATAAAAAAAAATCTGTTTTGCATTTCCATTAGTAAAACTTTGTTATTTTAAAAAAAGTCATTGGCAATTTTTGTCAGCAAACAGAGTAATGGTTTTGGCTGGGGTGGTTTTAGATCAGATAGGACCCCTCTTGCTACCTTTATTAACTGTATCTATGAGACACAGGCCTTCACTTTGATTCTCTGGCAGAAACACTGGTGACCTTCATAAAAGTCATGTAAATGACCCATTTAACAAATGTATAAACAATTCCCTCAGGAAAATACTGCTCTCATGCTGTGACAGCAACAAAGATCATATGGCTCAGAAACACTGTTTCAAGGAAGCTTATTGTTGAGCAACAGAAATGAAACCTGCATGTATATAACTCTAGCTATGGTCAAAATGAATATGAAACCAGCCTAAACAAATCCAATAAGAAAATGCAAATATGAGCATAATTAATTACATTTGTGAAATAGCAGCCATAGAAGTTAAAACTAGGGAAACATTTTTCTTCTATGGAAAACAGGTATGCTTTGGGGGAAAATACGATAAATTCTAAATAAAAAAAATTATAAATGTTACCTGACAGATTGGAAGACACAACAGCAGAGTTGTAGAGAGGAAATAAGTAATTTTATTTAAGGTAAATGCTAAAAGAAGAAAATCCTGGATGTTCTAATTTTTTTAGAAAATGACTTTGTGGGGCAAGAAGTATAGTACAGGGGGTAGAATTCTTGCCGTGTACACACCTTGACCCAGTTCAATCCAGGCATCTCATATGGCCCGCTGAGCTCACCAGGAGTGATTCCTGAGTGCAGAGCCAGGAGTATTGCACGGCTGGTTGTACCCCTCCACCCAAAATACTTGGCTTTAAGAGGTTGCAGAATCTGTTTTATTGATTTGTGCTGTGATTTTCAAGAAAGTTGTATTGTAAATGACGATTTTGAAAGAGTAATAATAATTGCAATTTCAAGCACACTGTGTTAAGCAGTGGGCCACATTCTTTATAAGTATTACCTTAATTAAAACCATCAATGAACCTATAAATTAGGTTTGATTATTATGTTCATTTTATAAATCAGGAATTCCCAGTATAGATAGAATAACTTCCCAGACTTAGGGTTCCTATATCATGAAGCTGGAATTTAAATCCAGATAATCAACTCCAAATTAGTCTTCTTAATTATATCACAAACATTTTACATAACCATTTAGGATTATTAGATTATAAACTTCTCATAAAACTGTAAAAATGGAAACTTCCAAAATGTTTCTAAACCATAAAATCAATACATATCTTCGATTAACTAGCATTTGCAGGATCAAAAACTGTATTTTCACAAATTGATCGATACCTGAATATAACCAAGTACATAATTATGTAAAAAATATGGCACAAAAAATACACATGTAATTATCTGATTACATACCAAGAAGAAAGTCAAATAAAGAAGTCATTAGGTATTGATAGTAATGTCAACCTACAAATAAAATGCATTTAATGTTATTTCAAATCTGAAATTTTTTTATTTAAAAAAATCTATAGTGAAAATGTTACTGTTAAAAGATACTTGTAGTCAACTTTTTATTATGGGTTATAGATTCTAAATTTGGACAAAACAATGATTTCTATTTCTGTATTGCTAACCAGTTGAAATCACTCTGAAAATCTTCCTTTCCCTTAATAAGAAAATTAAAATTTCTTCATTACAAAACCTAGGATATAAAATATGAAAGCCAAGTGACTAGAGAAGTTTGATTTAAGCAAAGTATTTTGGGAGAAGATACTAATTCATTAAAGCAGGGCCAGACAAAAGTAAATAAAAATGTACAACATTCTTAAATATCATTCAATTCATAGTTTAACAGGTATTCAAATTGAGAAAGGTGATATTTATTTACACCACACTTCATACCATCAGTATTTAAAATTTTTCCTTTTTTTATAGAAGCTAAACTCCCCAAGGGTAACACATTTTATTTCCTTTATATCTTGAGTGTATACTCAAACGTTAGTGATTGGAAAATCAATCATGAGAAGTCTGTGCTCATCATTGGCTTTCTGAGAGTTAAACATATCACCAAGGCACTATTCAATAATAAGTTAGCTAGAGGTCCCTGCTGAACAATGGCTGAGCTACAGCTATAAAGTCCATTTCAGTTGACTAGTTTTATAATTTTTAATTTTTTCTTTTTTATTTAATTATTTCGTTTATGACTAGGAACAAGGGAACCATTTCTAACACCCACATCTTTTAAAATCAAAACGGGGGTTAAGTTGTGAGACTAATGTCAGACTATTTACTTCATTATCAACAAGAAGACAGATAAAGTTGGATTG
Organism: Cryptotis parvus; assembly: GCA_021461705.1. Classification (NCBI taxonomy): domain Eukaryota; kingdom Metazoa; phylum Chordata; class Mammalia; order Eulipotyphla; family Soricidae; genus Cryptotis; species Cryptotis parvus. The sequence goes on from JAJIBD010010867.1 coordinate 32,399, forward strand.
TTGAGCAAATTGGATTTTTTGATTGTTCAGATTAAGAAATTTGAATCACAAAAAGAAGGAGTCCATTTTTGCCACCGGTTACTCCTGCTCTGTGCTCGGAAACCCTGGCGGTGCTGGGGACCTATGGATAGCGGACGAACCTGGGCCCATAGGCCGGCACATGCAGGCAACGCCCTACCTCCTGGGCTGCGCCGCCCCCATTTTACTTTTTGAGAATATAAGAACTTTCAGGATTCAGAGTAATTTAGAATATTTAAAATATGCCAATTGTCTTTTCTGTATGTTTTTAAAAAATCATTAACTCAAATACTAACATGCAGAAAATTTAGAACAAATGTGATGCAGATGATGCAGAGTTGAATATCTTTTCAAAATAAAAAAGAGAGATATTGTTACTAAGAATACACAGTAGGAAAGGAGAAGCTGTAACTGACAATTTAGATTTTTAAGAATCCAGAGAGTGAGCCATCTGGATTTAATCAGCATAAATCTATAGCTTGCATTAGCTCCACAATTAAGATACTCATAAAAACCACTGTGTGAGTAAGAGCCTTTCTAAATCATAATTTAACCATGATACTCTATTAAATGACTGCTTCATGCTTCAATTTTAGGCCACAAAGAAAATGCATGAGACAAATAGATGTTATAAAAAGAGAATACCATTTGCCAATTGTTATTTTTCTTCTTTTAATGTCATTGAGGAAAAAGTTATTTGAATGATATTTATCATTTTAATTTTAACAATCCCTTATAGTATTTATTCTAATTATGTATAATACTGTTTAATTATAATAGCATAAATTAAATATATTTAATCTCTGGTTCATAAATCAAATTGAAAGAAAGTTTGTATATTATAACTTTAGAAGAAGCAATTATATCATCATAATAATAGTGTGTGGAAAACTATGTATTCTAGCACAATTAAACTTGAGTTTTTGAAGATGATTTGCCATAAATCTAAATTGCTCTCATATCATTTTAAATTTTACATTCAAATGTAGAAGATAAGTGATAAACTTAAAGGCTTAGACAAATCTTAAGTCAGTAATGAGTCATTAAATCATTGTCTTTAATCATTAAAGTCTAGTAAACGCATTAAATTGGAAAGTGTTGAAGCCCAAAGAATATAATCTGTAGTTTAGTCAAACTAAGGAAAAGCATCTGATATATATTTCTGTCTTTATGAGCAGGCTAGAGTTTTAGAAAGTGAGGCAAAAGTGCGATCTGGAACAGAGCAGAAACAGGAAATTCAGTCACAAGACATCCAAAGAAATCTTGGAGAAGAAAATCAGATTTCCCACATTTCCTGGGGTGATGTCACAATCTAATTTTATTTAAAATTTAAAAAACTAAAATGACTTCAATGAGCATCTGAATTACCAAGTAGTGAAAAAGAGGAGAACTCGGACATTGAAAGGCAGAACAGAACAAAGAAACTATGAAGTCTTGGATTGGCGTAGAGTGGAAAATTTTAGGAATTGATTACAGAAAGACTTGAGGAAATCAGCAGATGATCATCTGTGGCTGTGCCATTGGTGAAGAGATGATTTTCTATAAGTTAATTTCAGAATTTGATACCAGTTGACTTAGTGATGCCTGCACACTGGAGAAGGAAAGAAGTGAATAGGCACCAGGTGAACATTAGTAAGGGAAAAATCAGAAAATATTCTTTCTCCGAAGGGATGAGAATAATTAACCAATACCAATTCTCTAATTCAGGAAGATATGAAACACCAGGCTTGTGCATTAGATTGCCTTGTGTAATCCTACATCTTTCTCCTGTTCACAGCAAATATAGCTTCATATTTAAGTAAGTTTGGAAAATGCTGCAGAAATCTGCTACTCCTTCATAGAGATTCATAACTCATATCAGTGCACTAAAATTCTAGACAAACTGCGCATTAAAAATGTAAATAACTTTAACCTGTTTACCATTATTTAACACAACGTTAAACCTTTCAAGAGACCGAGTTTATTCTCCCTAGAAAGTGTGATAAAAGTTGAAAAGCAGCAATGTTGACAAGGCTTGCTTAGAAGAGAATGTTCAAAGATTTAATCCAGTGCTGAGCTAAGTGAGTTTCTGTGATTTTTATGAACAATAAATTGCTTTTTCTGGAAACATCATTCTTTTTTTCCAGTGCGTGTTAGCAATCTTTTCTGGGCTGATAACGGGGGTTAGAGTAGAAAAGACAGCAAGTCAGTAAAAGGTGCTACAAAATAAGAATGAAATACAGAGTTGGCTAAAATATACTTTCCTTGTCCCTTATTTATATAGTCTTAGATGCTACAAGAAAACACTGGACAAGGAGTGAAGAAATTGCACTGCCTTCTCTTTGAGTGTGCCTAGACAAAGAAATTGTAATAAAAGCCACACACTTCCTATTCCAAGGAGTATGTATAACTCTTAGCACATATATTTAATGGAATAATACTGGTAGTCCTTCACTGTATCACTGTATCACTGTATCACTGTCTTCCTATTGTTCATCGATTTGCTCGAGTGGGCACTAGTAACATCTCCATGAGTACTGTCACAAGCAAGTGTAACCCTAGGGCATCTGCTTGCTCCAGGAACAAGAGGAGCCTGAAAACATTCTTCACGTCATGGAACTGAGGTCCATAATTGTTACAAGTTTTTGGAATAACAAGTAAATAAAACACGGGTAGCTTGCCAGACTTTGCCGGGTAGGTGGTATAGTCTCAGTAGAAGGCTCTCATCTCAAGCATTTACTGATGAAACTTAAAGGGGGAAGATCAGGTTTTCTCTTGGATGGAGCTCTGAGGAACTATGGAGTCTGGATGTTGAGAATGACTGCATAATGTGTGGTTTGTTCTGGCTTCTTGATAGGCTTAGTGGTATCAGTTAGAACCTGTCTAGAACTGTATACAATGTAGAAATGTGAAAGATCTTGGGAAGGACCTTCTCCTAAAATCAGCATTCTCTAAGAATATCAAGTGGTCACGCGCCAAGGGAGCTGTGGGTCTGGCATGGGTGGGTCTCTCTCTTCCGGGGCAACTGGCATGGAGGTGGAGAAAAGGGCAGGACCCAAAACTCCACTCTGAGTTCAGCCAGCATGGTCTCTCCCCCACCCATGAGAGCAAACCCTTGGAGCAATGTTGGACTCGGCCAGGGGCTCCATGGGTTGCTTCCACTGGTAAGCCTTAGAGAGTAAATACAGGGCTTAATGAAACTGTCTTGCATATGCCAACCCCAATTAGCATGCCAGCACTAAATCTACACCCCCACAACACTACCAGGAATGACCCTAAGAACAAAGCGTGACCCCTGAGCTCACATTCAGGAGGAGCCCTTGAGTACTACTAGACATGGCCCCTGCCCCTACCAGTGAAAACATATATTGATCAGTCATAAAACAACTACTGTCACATGCTCCCATAAATCTTAAATGTAAATTTTTGTATAGAATTCTAAAACATGAAAGTCTATGATTTAAAAAAAAAATCAGAAAAGTGCTTGGAGGTTTGTCACTGCAAAGTTAACTCACTGCTTTGGGAGATGGAAATAGTGTATTTTGTGGTATAGGATTCACTTGTGTATATATATATATATATATATATATATATATTTTCACTGATATGTATAATATATAGTAATACATAGATCAACTGATATATATATATATATATATATTACTCTAATGGTGCACAATATTTGTACATATCAGACTAAATATAGACCATAATATTAGTAAGTAAGAGAAAGTACTCTAGGGAGGCTGCTTGCCTTGCATACAGCTAACCCAGATTTGATCCCCTGAACCCCAGCTGGTTTTCCAAGCTTCCTCTGTTCCAAGAGTGCAGAGCCAGGATGAAATCTTGTGTACCACTGGGTACGCCCCAAATCCAAAACCAAACAAAATATTTTTTCCTCTTGGCTGAAGAAGTTCATGATGTAAAAAGGAAGGTAAGACTAAATGTGTCCTACAATATTGCATTGGAATTGAACATCTCAGAACGAACACTCATATTTTACAAACACATATACATCCCTGTGTATGTAAATATACCTGTGTATGTATATATATATATATATATATATATGTCTCTACATATACAATAGACATGCATTGTGTTTATAAAGTAAAAGTGGCAAGAACCCTTCTAGATGTGTCTATATTTATTATATATGTGCATTTGTGCTTCCAACCTTCATATGCTGAGGGCTCAAGCCATTGACAGGTCATTAAGAAGTGCAAAATGTTTGGGTCACATCTTCATTCAACTACCTTCAACTAACTGGAATTGTGAAATATTGAGGAAAAAATGAAATTTAAAACTGGCTTAAGGTATCTTGAGCAATAAAAGATATTAGGTGAATTATTTAAAGAATAAAGAAATATCATGAAAATAACTCAACTTATGGTACCTTAAACTGGAAAAAATTGAGATGCAAAATAAATAATGTCAAAATATATTCTGTTATCAAATGACATAGAAAACATGTCTATAGTTATATCAGTCACCGTAGAGAGAGAAAAGCTTTTACTTAAGTCAAATATACTTATTTTTAAGGAGTGATGAGCAAGTATAACTGAATGCTAAATCTAATGGGTGAATGTCTGATAAACTAAAAGATATTACATAATATCATCATTTATTCCAATAAATTTTCTAATTAGATTTAAGAAAAAAGAAACTTTATAGCCAAAAAAAAAAAACAGTTAAAATCTACAATATCGAAAAGCCAAAAGCATATGAGATGAGCTGGGAAGAATTTATTACTTTTCATATTTCCCCCCAAATGCATGTATGAATCTAAACACAATTGAAGGGAATTCTACAAAGTGCCTGATTTACTATTAGAAACTGTCAAGATTAATAAGATTAGGGGATACTTAGGAATATGAAAACTAAATTAGTGAAAGGTTTTGCATTAAATCCTGGAATAAATATGTGTTGAGAACATTTTAAGGGAAGTTATTGCATCCAAATATAAATTTAGTGTTTTCTCTGAGGTCCACCATCTTTCAGTGTATATCCAAATTCTGAAAGAGAGCAAATATTTTAGACTTTACAGGCCATATGGCTTCCATTGCAATCATTCAACTTTGCCTTTTTTAGGAGAAAACACAAGGGATGATATGTAAATGAAGTAGTACCACTGTGTTCAAATAAACTGTGCTCAAAGAAACAGGGGGCCACAGAGACTGGACTAATGCATAAAGGAATAATTTCTCTTTGTCTTTTATCTTCTTTGCTACTGAATTGAACAGCTCATGTACAGAAATTCTCTTTTATCATCTCTTCACTATTTTCTACAGATCTTGAAAAAAATATAAGACAAGTTCCAGAAATAGTGTTTAAGGGGTTGCCTTGCACAGGGCCATCAAGTTAGTCTCCAGCACTGCATATGGTACCCCAATAGAGCAAGGGTATCACTGAGGAAAGAGTCAAGAGTAAGCCCTGAACACCTCAGAATGTGGTGACAAAACTAAATAAATATAGGGAGAGCCTGAGAAATCACAATGGCCAGAGCTTATGCTTTGCATGTGGGAGCCCGAGTTTGATCTCATTCTTCTCTTTTGTGCCTTGTATTTCTATAATTTACTTAATTTTTTTTAGATAATGCAAATCATTCGATCACTTGATCACTTGACATTTGACATCCCGTTATTCATCGATTTGCTCGAGCGGGCACCAGTTATATTTCCATTTGACCCTATCACGTGCTAGTGTAGCCCAATGGCACCTGGTTGCTTCAGGAATACAAAGAGCCTCAAACCGTTCATTCAGGGTCTTGACGAAGAAGCCTGACAATCTTGTAGGTGGGCAGCCACGTGATCTTTTGACATCCCGTGGGATCCAGTCCGTAACGGCTCTAGTACAGCGGTCTTCTCCAAATTCCGTTACATGTCCAGCCCATCTGATTTTTGATGCCTTGGCAAACGGGATAGCGTCCTGACTCTGGAACAGAGACGGAGGTCAGAACTCCGGATTCCTTCTTTCACTTGAGTGAGGCGTGATATTCCAAGCATAGCTCTTTCTATTCCTCTCTGGGAGACCCGAATAGCATTCTCATCTTGCTTTCGTAGGGCCCAGGTCTCTGAGGTGTATGTTTGTGCAGGGAGAACGGTGGAGTTGAAGAGATGTGTCCAGAGCTGTAGGTTCTTTGTCTTATTAGCTATTTCTTCAATGCTTTTGAAGGCATTCCATGCTGCTCTCTTCCTCCTGAGTGGCTCAGGTTTTAGGTCATTCATCATGTTGATTTCTCGACCTAGGTACACATAATTGCTGCATTCAGAGATGTTTGTTCCATTGAGAATGAATGGGGCCTCTGGAACTAGTTCATTTTTCATGAACATAGTTTTGTTGAGATTCAGCTGTAGACCTATCTTTCCACATTCTCGGTCAAAGTCAGCCAGCATTTGAGCCACTTGGCTAATGTTTGGTGTTATTAGAACGATGTCATCAGCGAAGTGGAGGTGGTGTAGTTGCCGGCCATCTATCTTCACTCCCATTCCTTCCCATTCTAATTGTTGCATGATGTTCTCACAGGTGGTGCTGAAGAGTTTTGGTGAAATGGTATCACCCTGTCAAACCCCTCTTTTGACTTTGATGATCACTTCTTTGTAGAATGGTGAGATCCTGGTGGTGGATCCGTAATACAGCTCACGAAGGATCTTGATGTATTGGGTTTGAACACCCTGTTTGGCTAGGGCTTCGATGACCACTTCAGTCTCCACAGAATCTAAGGCTTTCTTTAAATCAATGAACCTGAGACAGAGTGGCATCTTGAACTCCCTACAAACCTTAATGAGCTTGGTTACCATGTGGATATGGTTGATTGTGCTGAATCTTTTTCAGAACCCTAGCTTGCTCGCATGGTTGTCCTTCATCCAATGTTCTGCCAATCCTGTTCAGGATGACTTGAGTGAACAGCTTGTAGATGACAGACAACAGGCAGATGGGGCGATAGTTGCCAATGTCGTGGTTGTCTCACTTCTTGAACAGTAGAACTGTCCTGCTTGTTTTTCAATGGGAGGGCACCTTGCATTCAGACAGGTAGTGTGTAAAGAGCCAAGCCAGTGTATTGATGAGTCCTGAAGGCAGATTCTTCAGGTGTTCGGGTCTGACTTTGTCTGGGCCTGGTGCTTTTCCCTTCTTTACTGACGAAATGGCATGTTGGATTTCAGAAGGGAGAACATTGGGAACGACATATCCATCCTGCAGAATTTGGTATCTGGGCAGGTGGACGTGGCTATCAAAGAGATCTGAGTAGAAGTCATGAATAATCTTCTCCATTGCCTTTCTGGAAGATGTGATAGATTCATCAGGGCATCGAAGGGCAGTCATCTTGATCTTATAGTTAGCAAAGGATAATACCAATACATAGCTTTCATAGATCATACCAATACATAGCTTTTATTTTTTACATAAGTGACTAAGAAGAAAAAAAATTAAATTCTATATTACTTCCATTAATTCCTTCACCCTTGACTTTCTTGGTTTTTTGTAAATCCCAGTTTAGGAAACACTTTTTTTTCTGTTTGATGAGCTATTAATGTTTCTTTCATGACAGACCTGCTTTAGCATGTCTGATAAAGCCTTTGATTTTTGTTTGTAAAAGAGTGTCTTTAGGATATAAATAACATAGTATAGTAGGTAAGACACTTGCACTACATACACCTGACCTAATTTGATCCCCAGCATTCCAGATTGTCCCCAAGCACTGCTGGGACTAATTTCTGAGTGCAGAGCCAGGATCATCACCAGATGTGGCCCTAAAACAAAAATAGAGCTTTATATTTCTCCTTGGCTTTAAAGGGAAAAGTTATCTGACTGTGAAACCTAGGTGGTTGTTTCTTCCTTGCACCTCCTTTCTTCTTTCTGTTGATTTCTGATTTGCCTTTTTTTTTCTTTTTTGGGTCACACCCGGTGATGCTCAGAGGCTACTTCTGGCTATGCACTAAGAATTACTCCTGGCAGTGCTCGGGGCACGATATGGGATGCCGGGGATAGAACTTGGGTCAGGTGCATGCAAGGCAAATGCCATACCCGCTGGACTATTGCTCCGGCCCCTAATTTGCATGTTTTTTGAGGAGTTTACTGTAATTCTCAGCTTTGTTGGTCAATAGCAGTGTTTCCAAAATGGTCAATGTTACCTTTTTTTTCTTCCAAGGAGGTACTAGATGAAATGCATCTGGGAAACACTGGCCTATAGGTCACTCACTACCTGAACTGACTCCGTACCCTGATTTTGCTGTCTTTTGTTTTAAATTTTTGCTGTTTCAATGTGTGTCTTGAAAAGTCCAGAGGAACCGCCACACTGTGCTGGCAGCGTTTTTCATCATCCGGACTTCACAGTTTGTCAGAACTCCACCCAAGAGAGAAAGCCAAACTCAAGCTCAGTTTGTCAGAGACCCACCCTACAGTGGAAATCATTTCAAGCCCAGATATGCTTGAACCACAACACAGATACACCAGGCAGAACTGCTACCAACTGTCCTCATTGCATGCGGCCGCAAGCGGCCATGTGACTCAACTGTAAATTACCAAGAATATTCTACCCACCTCTCTCAGGTGCCCAGCAAGCTACTGAGAGCATACTGTGCACAAGACAGAGCCAGGCAAGCTGTCTGATGCATATTCAATATGCCAAAACCAGTAAAAACAATGTTTATCCCCGCACCATGAAAGAACCCTAAATACGGCAGCACTAAGAAGGGCCGAGTGAGGAGAGGCTGATAAAATCTCAGGGCCTTTCTCCTATGTTTTCTTCGATGTACCTTATAGATTCATGTCTGATGTTAAGATCTAGAATCCATTTTCATCTGACTTTTGTGCATGGCGTTAGAAGGAGGTCTAAGTTCATTATTTTACATGTAGCTGCCCAGTTTTCCCATCACCATTTGTTGAAGAGGCTTTCTTTGCTCCACTTAATATTTTTTGCTCCTTTATCGAAGATTAGGTGGTTGTATATTTGAGAATGTGTTTTGGATACTCAGTTCTATTCCATAGGTCTACAGGTCTGTCTCTATACCAATACCACACTGTCTTAATTACAACTGCTCTGTAGTAGAGCTTGAGTTTGGGGAAAGCGATACCTCCCATCTTCTTTTTCCCAAGGATTGCTTTAGCTATTCATGGAGTTTTATTATTCCATACAAATTTCAGGAGTGTTTGTTCAATTTCTTTGAAGAACATCATGGGTATCTTTATAGGGACCACATTGAATCTGTATAAAGCTCTAGGGAGTATTACCATTTTGATAATGTTAATCCTTCCGATCCATGAGCAGGGAATATGTCTCCATTTCCTCAGGTCTTCTTTTATTTCCTGAAGTAAGGTTTTGTAGTTTTCTTTGTAGAAATCCTTTACATTCTTTGTCAAACTGATTCCTAGGTATTTGATTTTCTGCAGCGCAATTGTGAATGGGATAGTTTCTTTAATGTCCCTTTCTTCTCTTTCGCTGTTTGCATATAGGAAGGCCATTGACTTTTGGGTATTGATTTTGTACCCTGCTACTCTGCTATAGGAATGTATTATTTCTAGGAGCCTCTTGGTAGAGAGTTTCGGGTTTTCCAGGTATAATATCATGTCATCTGCAAATAGTGATAACTTGGCTTCTTCCCTTCCTATCTGGATGCCCTTATGACTTTTTTCTTCCCTGATTGCTATGACTAGTACTTCCAGTACTATATTGAATAGAAGTGGTGAGAGTGGGCAGTCTTGTCTTGTCCCTGATCTTAAGGGGAAGGCTTTCAGTTTTTCCCCATTGAGAATGATGCTCGCTGTGGGCTTGTAGTAGATGGCCTGGATTATCTTGAGGAAGGATCCTTCAATCCCCATTTTACGGAGAGCGTTCATCATGAACGGGTGTTGAATCTTGTCAAATGCCTTCTCTGCATCTACTGATATGATCATATGGTTTTTATTTTTCTTTTGTTGATATGATGTATTATGTTGATTTACTTGCGGATGTTGAACCATCCTAGCATTCCCGGGATGAATCCCACTTGGTCATGGTGTATAATCTTTCTGATGACTCTTTGGATTCTATTTGCTAGTATTTTGTTGAAGATCTTAGCATTTGTATTCATCAGAAGATTGGTCTGTAGTTTTCCTTTTTGTGGCATCTTTGTCTGATTTGGGTATCAGCGTGATATGTGCCTCATAAAAGCTATTTGGGAGTGTTTCTGTCTCTTCAATTTGCCGGAAGAGCTTAAAAAAAGAATTGGGAGTAGGTCCTCTTTAAAGGTTTTGTAAAATTCACTGGTGAATCCATCTGGACCTGGGCTTTTGTGTTTGGGGGAGGCTTTTGATTACCCATTCTATTTCCTCGATGGAGATAGGTTTGTTGAAGTATTCCAAATCTTCTTGTTGCAGACTTGGGAAGCTATAGGAATTCAGGAAATTGTCCATTTCTTCTAGGTTCTCTTGTTTTGTGGCATACAGGCTCTCATAGTAATCTCTGATGATCTTTTGAATTTCTGTGGTTTCTGTTGTGATGTCCCCGTTTTCATTTCTGATTCTATTTATTTGGGTTCTCTCTTTTCCTTTTCTTACAAGTCTTGCAAGTGCTTTGTCAATCTTGTTTATTTTTTTCAAAGAACCAGCTTTTGGTTTCGTTGATCTTCTGGATTGTTTTTTGACATTCCATCTCATTGATTTATGCTCTAAGTTTTATTATTTCTTTCTTTCTGCTTGGGTTGGGTTCCTTTTTGTTGATCATTCTCTAAGATCTTAAGTTGTGAAGTCAGACTGTTTATGATGGCCTTTTCTTCTTTTCTGATGAATGCTTGAAGAGATATGAACTTGCCTCTTAACACTGCTTTTGCTGTATCCCACAAGTTCTGGTAATTCGTGTCTTCAGTCTCGTTTGTTTCCAGGAATCTTTGGATTTCCTCTTTGTTTTCTTTTATGACTTGCTGGTTGTTCATCAGTGAGCTGTTTACTTTCCAGGTACTTGGTATTGGTCTCCGTTTTTGTGTACAATTAACTTCTATTTTCAGTGCCTCATGGTCTGAAAAAATATTTGGCACAATTTCTATCTTCTTGATTTTATGGAGGTATGATTTATGGCTCAGCATGTGATCTATTTTGGAGTATGTTCCATGTGCACTGGAGAAGAAAGTGTATTCAGCTTTTTTGGGGATGAAATGCCCTGTATATGTCTACCAGCCCTCTTTCTTCCATCTCTTCTTTTAGAGCCAGTACTTCCTTGGTAAGTTTCAATCTTGTTGATCTATCCACACAGAGTGGGAAAGGATATTCACCCAATACACATCTGACAAGGGGTTAATATCCAGGATATATCAGGCACTGGTAGCACTCCACAAGAAAAAAACAGCCAACTCCATCAAAAAATGGGGGAGAAGAAATGCACAGAAGCTTCCAAAAAGAAGAAATTCGAATGGCCAAAAGGCATATGAAAAAGTGCTCTTCATCTTTGATCATCAGGGAGATGCAAATCAAAACAACAATGAGGTACCATCTCACCCCACAGAGACTGGCACACATCCAAAACAGCAAGAACAACCGGTGCTGGCGTGGATGTGGGGAAAAAGGGACTCTCATCCACTGCTGGTGGGAGTGCCGACTGGTCCAGCCCCTTTTGGAAAACAATATGGACATTCCTCCGAAAGCTAGATATTGAGCTCCCATTTGATCCAGCAATAGCACTCCTGGGAATATACCCTAGAGACCGAAAAACACATAGCAGAAACACTATCTGTACTTCTTTATTCATCTCTGGGCTATTCACTATAGCTAGAATCTGGAAACAACCTAAATGCCCGAGAACAGAGGACTGGCTAAAGAAACTGTGGTTCATCTACACTATGGAATACTATGCGGCTGTCAGAAAAGATGAAATTATGAAATTTACCTGCAAATGGATGGACATGGAGACTATCATGCTGAGTGAAATTAGTCAGAAGGAAAAGGACAGATATAGAATGACTGCATTCATTAATCCGACATAAATAGATACCAGTGTTTTACTAAATGTGGGAAATGGTAATGGCAGATTAAAACTCACCATTGAATATACACAAAGAGACTTAAGTGATAAACTCTAAATATCTGCAGGGCTAGCCACAATGTGTAAAAGAAGGAGGAGAGAGATGCAGAGACAGTGTGCTTGATGGAAGGCTCAGACTCTAGGACTTCATGACCACACAGCTTGAGTTCCTAAGGATCATACACAGAACTGCAGCTGGGACTGTGTTTAGCATTTAGAGATGGTATTTGGGATCAATTTTTTTTTCAAGACAGACTCTTTTGCCCTCAAGTCATTACACTAGCCCTTTGTTGAAAGCTGATGTGTCATAATGGTGATGCAAATGAGGTGAATCTATAGAAGTGAGGAGAAGATTGCTTGTTGTTAATAAAACACAATGATCTTTAAGGGATGTTGGGCCTTAGGAAAAAAAATGCTTAGTTTCTTCCTGTATTCTTGATTCAATTCATTCTTCTTCTATAGGAAGGTACGGGAGAGCCACACCTGGGATAGTGCTTTTCTTAGTAGCATTAGAACCAGCATTGGCTACTTATTCAATGAGAAGGGTAAAGTGAAGGGTTCGAGAAACAGCATGAAACTGCCTATTTCTCTCTGCAAAAATTTCTGACACTCCTCTCATTAAGGAAGTCATCTTGGAATACTGTTCTTGATACTTTTTCCCCTTTTTGGTAACTTTTGTGACTGTTTCAATTAAAAGAGTTTGGTAGGAAATAATTTTTTATGACTTGGGAAGTTAGCTTGTATGGGAAGTTGTTGTTGCTTTAGCTTTGATCCTGAAATACTCAATGCTCGAAAACTTTCAGTGCTATGGGAACACCCGGAAGGTTTTAAGTGCTGTTGCCTTGGGAGGAAGTTCAAAGAGTAGCTTCATTGGAAAGATTGAGACCACATACCCATGCACATACATGCACACATGCATAGTCATAGCTGTGTTCATGAATCTGTAGTTCTAAATGTACACACATACATAAACATATGACATACTCATTTTCAGTTACCCACAACAGTTTCCACTCCAGCTATATTTGGACTGAAATTCCAAGGGAGAATCCAAACAGAACTGCAAGGCTGAGTCTTATCCCATCTCCCCAGCCCCAAATTACAAGACAAGATGAAAGATAACCTAATAATGACTGTTGTTTTAAGTCACTGATGAGTTGTTACTCAGAAATAGATAGCTAGAACAAGTGTGTCTCTTGTTTGTTTTCTTTCATTTCTCACAGGATTGCAAATTTAATGATCTGTGATTAGACAAAGTGTCTAAAATTAGAGCAGAGTTAGAGTCATTTAATTATTCAATAACCAGAAAATGCCCACCTGTATTAGGAATATGAGAGATTTCAAGAGAAGCACAACCAGTGGGATGTGTTTGTTTGTGTGTGTATGTGAGTGCGTGTGCACATGTACACATGTGTAAAATTTACTTTGGTATTTGGCTTTCATAACTGTATCAGCCTGGTGATTAATCCGATGTAGGAGGCTGTTGGTCTGGAGACTAGGACAGAGTGTAGTTCAGTCGAAAGACAGTTGCTGGCAATGGAGTAGGAGCTTATCCTGCAGAAAATATGCAAAGGCTACTGGCAGAATTCCCTCTTGCCCAGGGGATGTCAGTCCTTTGTTCTAGTTGGCTGTTGTTTAACTGATAGGATCAGAAACACCAATGGGATGAAGATTCTTTACTCAAAATCTACTTACATATGTGTAGATTTCATCCAAAGCCATCTTTTCAGACTTCTACAGAATAGTGCTTAACCAAATATCTGGGCACTTCTGACATCCAACTGAACATAAATGAGCCATCACAAACAGTACAATGCAAGTTGATTCTTTTTTTACATACGATCAATTTCCTTTGTGAATTAAAGACTAAAGGAGAATTTTTAACAGGCTTAGTCCTTTTCATCCTCTCTTATACTATTGGTCTTATCACATAATTTAAAATGACTTTATAAAAATGTTAATGAAGTTTATTGATATGCTTTTTGTTTGTTTTTTGGAACACACCCAAGAATTCTGATTTTTTTTTATGAACCTGTACTCAGGATTCCATTGATGGAAAACATTCAAATTTCAACATTATCAATATGATTTGGGACATTGTGGCACAGAAACACATACAAGGCAAATATCCTCTTGATTGTTATATGTCAAAGAGAAACTAACCAAAAAAAAAAAAAAACCTAGAATAGATCCTTTCTTCTTATTATGTTTTTGGATAGGAGATTTGAACTACATCTGGCTTTACTCAGGGGCTTATTCTTGGCTCTGGGTTTAGGAATTATTCCTGGCTGGGTTTGTGGAACTATCTGCTGTGCCAGGGATCAAACCAGGTTGAGTGAAAGCAAAAGAAGCTTCTTATCTGCTGTCTTGTCACTGGCCACAGATTACTAACATCCTAAGTAGAATGTCTGGCCTAGATTAAGAATCCATACTAATACCTGTACCTTTTATTTCAACAATAAAAAAGAGGCATAGATAACTACAGGATTGACACCTTACAGTCATCTAATCTATGTTTTGAGGATACTTATCAAAGACAGCCCACTCTTCTTTCTGTGCATAGATTGAAAGCAGAAATAAGGAGTTAAGAAATGTGGTATTTGTGTGACCAAGTCTTTGACATCCTGGAAGATCTTATGAATGATTCTATTTAACTGAGCCCTTGAGAGGCACAAAATATCTCCCATTACAACCGTGTCAGCAGTCACTGTCAACAGATATGATTTAACATTTGAGGAAACGCAATAGTTTCCTGGGCATCACCATAATTCTGTAGTCCATTAAAAACGCATTGAAGAAAACCTACTGTGTGCCATATCCTATGCACACTTAATATATGGTACCACACTCTTCATATTCATTTGTCCAGCACATGCCCAAACTTTATATTGCCCATATAGTATCACTCACCAAAACATAAGTTTGATTGACACTGCATATTTTTTTGATTTTGCATAATTTATTTTTTTTTTCATTTTATTTTACTTCATTATTCCCCCCTAAATTTTATTACACCATTTTAGACATACAATTGAAAAATGCTCATGTAGAGTTTTGGTTCTTCAGTGTTCCAACATCCATCCCTCCACCCAAACCCATCTCCCATCACCAATGTCCCCACCTCCCTCCCCCTCCCAAACCTCAACTACTTGGCTGGTTCTGTATGTCATTTCTCTCCTCTTTATCTCTCTGTCCCGCCAAACTTTCCTGCACATCGTGGAATGCAGTGCATTAAAGGACATTACTGTTTCCACTATTTTAATGGACCCGCGTGGTCTGGGCTCGAACTGGTTTTGCTCTGTTAATCTGGTCGTGAGGCAGTTTCCCAGCGTTCAGACAGTGAAGGTGGTGGCTAGTGTGGTGGGCGAGTCTCATCCGGCTGCTTCCGGGACCCCCCAGAGGTGATGGGCCCACTCCCAAAACCCATCTGTCCTTCCGGGGGCCCCATAGTCAGCTGGGCCTGGGGCGAGCCGAGTTCCGACACTGCATATTTTTAGCACAACTTGATTCTGAATGGATTTCTAAAAGGTCACATGGGTTTACGTGACACAGAATGGATGAAAGAAGTTTAAGTTAGTGTGATTGATTGAAGGTATTTCATATGATGGGGCCACCTTCAGTAACTGAGATTAGAATAGTTCTCTCTCACTGAGAGAATCCAATCTAGTGAAAATAACAAAAATAGTGCAGTCCAAACATTAATTGACCAATGCTGGTTTTGTATAGTTTAGCAAAATATTTGGTGTCTTGAAAATCCAGACCAAATAGTCTTAGAAGCAGTCAGATCATATGAATAGCTACCATTGGCACCAAATATAGAGGAAATAAGTAGGCAGATTTCTTGTTTTGAGGACTAGTCTTGTAGGTCATATTCCTTTGTATATTTATTTAGTTAATTTATTTTTGTTGGTTCACATCTGGTGGTAGATGTTACTATTCCTAGATATGTGCTCAGATGTGACTTGTTGCAGTGTTCAGGAAGCCATAGGTGATGCCATGGATCAAACCAGAGTAACTTTGTGCAAGACCAGAGACTTATTTCCTGTACTATCTTTTCGGCCTCCTTTACATTTACAGATGAATAAATCAAGAAAGGTTTTCACTCATATAGGATATAAGAACATAGCAAGGATTCAAAAGTTTCTAAGCTGTTTTACAACTGGACACATGCCCACAGATTGATGCAAGAAAGTAGTAATTGCTAAGTTCAGACGACCAATTTAGTTCTTATAAAATTTTTTGTTTAGAATTAGTATTTGCTCCTGAGACAACAATATGATTTAAAGTTCTTAACAAGGCCAGATTTGGTTCCTATCAAGACAGTATGCTGAAATAGGAAGCATGTGGATTCTGACACTTTAGGCTAGGATGAGTCAAACCTTTCGTTGTGGCAGCACTTCCATGGGAGGTATCCTGTTTAATATTTTAACACCTCTGAATTGTATATAATTTGAAAATCATTGTAGGATATTCATATTTTTAATCAAAATTCACTAAAAGGTGAATTCTCTCTCACCATGGATCTGGATTGTTTGTCTTCTCTCTTTCTCTTTCTGCCTCACTCTAATACTTAGATCCTTCGACCAGGAAAATGCATGGTAACTGGCTAACATGAGATCATTAAGTAAGCCCTAATCCATTAATATTGGCAGCTTTATGAATAAAAGAAAACTTGGACCCACACATACCTAAAGAGAGGAATTATAAATGTCAGAGGGTAGTCTATCCATGAACAGCTAAGAAAGAGGAGTGGATTAGATTCTTTCTATCCCCTTCAGAGTAAATAGGGCTCTGGTATCAACTGACCTTGGATACTTAGCCTTAGAGTTGCAAGGTTTGTTGGAATCATAAACTTTGTGGAAAGAGGGAAAATATGGAAGCATAATCAGAGAAATGTTAATTTCAAAAATGGAACAAACTTTGAAAGAAAGAGGAAAAATGCATCAGGTTTATGGAGGACCAAGAGATAGCACAGTGAGTAGGTATATGCCTTGTAAAGCCAAGCTAGGTATGATCCCCAGCATCTCATAAGGTCCCGAGCCCATCAGAAGAGATTCCTGAATATAGGTCCAGGAATTAGCCCTAAGCATTTTACCCCAAATATATAAGATTGAATAAAGTGCTTAATTAGAGTTGGTGAATATACAAAGGGTAAACTGTTTACCCAAGGGACAAACAGACAGAATAAGATTGGTAAGTTATAGGTATAGATGGAAAATGTAAAAGAAAAAACAAAGAAGCAAGTAGAGAATCTATTTCAAATTTGAGGGATCAAAGCAATGTACTTTTTGTTCTGCTAGAAATGAAACATTTATACCAGAAATTAAAAAGTTAATTAAAAACTTAGCTAATCATAGCTAGAGAAAATGGTCATACTTGTTATTTGAAATGTGACTCATAATATACACTGAAGAAACAACCAAAAAAAGAGACTGGTGCTAGAAAGACTAAATAGGTGAGAAAATGCTAAGAACAAGAACCAAGAAAGAGTACTAGGGCTATGGAGAGAGACAGTCCTGGAGCGGAGCTAGGGTTCTTGCCTTGCCTGCAGTCAGTCCTTTAATTCCCAGCATTGCATATGGTCCTCCGAGAACCATTAGTAGTCACTCCTAAGCACAGAGCCAGAATAGCCCCTAAAAGCTGCCTCAAATGAAAGAATTGTCATGATGACAAGAGAAAGAAGGTGAATGATTGAAGAAGTATTCAGAAAAGCAAATAACTGGAGTAGATATATAAAAGACCAGGTACCAGAGTGAAAGTACAGAAGACAGGAAATTAGCATTGCATGTGGCAGTTGTAGGTTCAATGACTATGTGGTTCCCTGAGCTCTCTGGGAGTGATCCCTGAGTAAGGAGCCAAAGGTAATACCTGAAAATCCTTGATTATGGACCTTCCCTCAAGCAAAAAATTTATATATATATAATTTTCAATATATATTGACATATAAATTAAATATATATAAATTTCATATATTTTTATTTGAAAATATAAATTAAAATATATAATTTTGTAAGTATCAGAAAAATCATTCAGGGATGCCTCAGAAATTGCAAAATTTGTAACTGAATGTTTTAAACAAAATAGTCCCACTTAGCAAAGCAAAATACAGATTTCACTATAAAAGCAGATTTTGGAATCCAGAAAAATAACCTGTTGAGTTTGGAAACTGTTGCGCTGAGGTTCTAAAGGATAGTATATGTCATCGCATCAGTACCAGTCCATCATCCCAGGCTTATTGCTCTTTCCTAACCTGCATTGTTGTATCTCAATTCTGAGCTACTCTTCCTGTGTTTGAAAGTGAGAATTTGGTAAGTGAAACAGGATTTAAGTGTCACTTTCTTGAGTCGCTTCTTTATATATGATACCATTGTACATTGTATTTATCTGTTCATTTTTAACCTGGCCCATCTATTATATCATCATTTTACACATAAGAAATGAGAACATTTAGAATAAATCATAAAGCCTAGGTCTTTGTGAACTTTGTAACTGTTTACATCATTAATCCTAATAAATAAATCTATATAATGCCATAACCAATTTGATATTAATTTCTAGTGGTAGATTGGAAGAATTTCAATATTTTCAGTGACCATGATTTGTGAAATGCATATAAATGTTCCTTGTTAAATATATGTTCTCTATTTTGAAATTAAGTATACATACTTCTGCCTTATACTTAATGCTCAGAGCTTACTCCTGACTGATGCCTAGGGATCGTTTTTTTGGCCGATTGGTGGATCTCATGGGATAGGTAGCATTGAAACTGAATCAGCTGTGTGCCACACAGGACTTACTGTGCTTAACTCTCTGTCTTTGACCATGATGTGTATTTCATACCTTCTGTTTCTTCCAGCTTTTGTTGGCCACCCCATTTATTGAGTAATCTTTGTCTCTGCTCAGGTTACCACAGGGTGGATTGTGCATGTTGTAAACTATTTAGAACTTTCTAGGGAGAGAAAACGTCACCACTTGAGGGCATCCTGTCATTATGTTCTGTAATAGTCCTGAACTGCCAAATGCACCTCAAAACCATAGCTTTCTGACAGAGGAACTGAGAGGGGGGGAAAATAGCCTTTGCTGCCGGAAATGCTGAAGAAGCAGTGAAAATGGTAATTTACCATGCTAAATTGGTGTTTCCTGGAGTATGAAGTCAGTGAAGACTGTATTTCAGGAAATGCTAAGTCAACAGAAGATAGAGGGAAAGTGCCACAGATAGCAGTTGATGGAACCTTCCTGGCAGGGACCAAAATTGGCATTTCGGATGCATGGCATAACCTTTTAATTAAAATAATTTGGGAGGAGTGGTTTGCATTTGAAGTTTTCTTTGAAAGGAAAAGTGAGGAAGTTTGCAGACAACATTCCTCCAAGTAATCATGACTACAGCCAGCCTGTTAGTGAAGGAGTGGGAGTTGAAAATGAATGAGTTTTAATTGATAAGTTAATCCCAAACTTTATAATTTCCCATTGGGCTTTCAACAATAATTATGAAACAAATGCAGGGAAATTTGTGCAAAAAAATGTTTGAAACGCTATGATTACAATAAACTTAAAGCACCTTTCCACCAATTGTAGAATTTTAAATAAAAATATCCACTTACTATTCCTTTGGTGTTTGTCCACACTTACAGGAACAATCACAAGCAAGAGATTCTAAGGGAAGAAAAAGTTTACCTTGATTAGAAAGTTGTGGTCAAATAGGTGCAGTATATAAAGTGAAACTATAGAATATTAACCTCTATTTGTTAATAGTTTTTTTATCCATATACAATTATTTCTTCCAAGGATTTATGAATAAAAGGTGTTAATGTGACTTATTTCATCTTAATTTTTTAAAATTCCATTAGAGGATTTTTTGAATGAATAGCAATACTATACGTTATATGAAATTGCCTTCACTTCTATCATGGTAGTTATAAATGCCCTATTAAAAGGAAAAGATGGCGCAGCCAATGTCTTATGCTTAAAACAGATTAAATCTTTTCTTTCCATTAATTTTTTTTTTGCTTTTTGGGTCACACCCGGCAATGCTCAGGGGTTTCTCCTAGCTTTGCACTCAGGAATTACTCCTGGCAGTGCTCGGGGGACCATATGGGATGCCGGGATCGAACTCCGCCAGCATGGGCCGGCTGCGCAGAAGCAAATGCGCTACCCCCTTGGCTATTTCTCCGGCCCCCTCTTTCCATTAAATTTAATGTTGTACAGAAAGTAAAGAAGAAACATGCTGTGGGAGTCAGAGATTAGGTAAGACTGAGAAGGGAGCAATGTGCTAATAATTGTCAAAAGTGATAATACCAGTCTAGAACTGAGCATTGAATATAGGCACAAAAGATACACATGATAACCTCTAAATGTATATATTGCAATCCACAATGTGTAAGAGAAGGAGAGAGAGAGAGAGAGAGAAAGAAGAGGAGAGAAAAGGAGAGGAGAGGAGAGGAGAGGAGGGAGGGAGGGGGAGGGAGGGGAGGGGAGGGAGAGGGAGGGAGGGGAGGGAGGAGAGGAGAGGGGAGAGGGGAGGGGGAGGGGAGGGGGAGAGGGGAGGGGGGGGGGGGGGACATTGGGGGGGGGGTGGGGGGGGGGGGGGGTTGGGGTAATCTCTGTGAATGTATGGTATGAATGGTGGTATAATATATTAAAAATTAAAAATTAAAAAATAATTTAAAAAATGTATGTCTGAAAACCCAAACATGAGTATCTCTGTGAATGTATGGTATGAATGGTGGTATCACTGTCTGTCACTGTCTTCCCGTTTATCATCGATTTGCTCGAGCGGGCCCCAGTGACATCTCCATATGTCCTGTCTCATGCTAGTAGAGCCCAAGGCATCTGCTTGCTCCAGGAACATAAAGAGCCTCAATCCATTCCGGAATGAGGTCTATAATTGTTACTGGTATTTGGCATATATATCAAATACAACACGGGTAGCTTGCCAGGCTCTGCCGTGCAGGTAGTATACTCTTGTAGGCATCTCTAAGTCCAGCATTTATTGATGAACCGCGCAGCCACTGATAGGCTGGTCTGCTGGGTGGAGGTCTGACGAGAGAGAAGTCCGGATGTGGAAAATGGAGGCCCTCATGGAGTGGGGTGTCGTCTGGCTTGTTGCGAGGCTCTGCTGGGGTGGTGGGCCAGGGCTAGAACCCACCATCCCTCCTGGGCGCCTCGTGAGCAGCCGGTCACAGGGAGAGCCAGTAGCAGCTCTGTCCCATGTCTGCGAGTCTGGTGGTATAATATAATATTAAAAAATAAAAAAATATAAAAATGGATTTCTGGAAAAAAACAAAATAAAATAAGAAACATGAAAAGAAGAAATATGCTTATAGTGAAAAAATCTATATAGGGACTAATGTAAAGATGATTGTTCCTTTGTGCAAAAATGTACTACACAATGTTTAATTAAAGAATTTTAAATATATGGTAAAAAGTTGTTAGTTTTAGGAAATTTGGACCAATATCATTCCTGATACCTCTTCTTGAAGGGATAAGTGTTAGTTTTTCCTCCTGTTCTCCTGGTTTAATCCTTCACACCAGTAGGTTGTGGTAGGATATTAGCAGCCACAGCGGGTCAGCAAAGGAATGAGCCATATCAAGTGAGCTATTGGTTTAGAGCCAGTATTCTAGGCTGACCCAAGCACAGTCAAGACTGCTATTGAGTGACAAGATAGTATCTTTGGAAGGGCTGGAAGCAAACTGTTCTTGGTAAGAAAACTGTTCTTTTTTCCCAACCACACGCTTGCATCAAAGGTTTTTCTCTGAAACAGGTCTTGAATTTCTTCTCAAAAGTTAGTTAAAGCCCCCACACACTCCACACACACACACCCTCTTACCATCTTTTCTTTCCCCAACATTCACAGGCACACAAATTCCTTGGTTTTAGAAACTATGAGAAGATGGACAAAAGAGCATTTCCTTGTTGGGATTTTCCTGGTAGTTTCAGAATAACAGAGAGCTGTGGTAGTCATCCGTAAATAAAAGTACATTAGGGAGTTGAAGGTCACTTATTGTAGGCAAACAACCAAAGCCACAAAAGGAAAAAATGAAAAGAAATTTAGTGAGGTCTTGTTTGTAGTAAATTTCAAACAAAGCATGTGTGATATATCAAACTACTCCAAATTGATATAAAGTAAACAAGCACTCCAAATTGATTTCCTTAAGAGAGGGAGCAAAGTAGCTTCTCAATTGACTTTAGATGTACTGTCAGAAAAAATGCACAAAGAGATCATTACTGTAAAATTTCCAATCACCTTATAAATGGAGGGTAAAAAAACTATTGCAATGCTCTATTCTTTTTCATCTAATCAACAAGCTGCCCCTATGCCATGAAATGGAATGAAGCAACTGCGTGGCATTTTTAGCAGCACAGGGGATGTATTTATTGTGAGAAGAGATTTGTTGAATAACTGTAAAATGCATAGGTAATTTGGGAAGTCAGCTAACAGCTTCCCCTTGGAGACCTTACAAACCCACCTGTCCCTGATATCAAATCCTCTTCCAACAGGCATCTCACTTGTTGGAAATCACTTTTGTCATCAGTAGCAACCAGTGCATGCTGTTGCAAACTGAGTTTCAAAAAGCCACATTGACAAAGACTCACAGGCTAACTCCTGGCATGGGAAATGTTCATTCAGTGCTCATTCATTCCATTAGGAATCAGTGAGCAAATGGGCTTCAGATTCTTTTTTGCATTAAGCACATGTCTGTCGTGGTCTGTGTAAATGACATGAAAAAAGAGAGATAGATGAGACAAAAGTAATTTTTAACGGTCCAGTCTGTTCTCCTCTGACTTGAAGATATTTAAGTAGCCATGTATACTAAAAGGTATTTTTCTGAAGTCCATCTCTTCGATTCCTGGCATCCCATATAGTTCCCCCAGTACTGCCAGAAGTAACTCCTGAGTGCAGAGCCAGGAATAATAACCCATGGCATTGCCAGGTGTGACCCTAAAAACAAAAATAAAGAAATAAATAAAAAAAAGTCCATCTCTAAAGTTATTTTGTATTTTAGTTATAAGCTGTTGGGGACACTCTGTGTGTGTGTTTGTGCGTGTATGTGATACTTCTTTAGAAAGATAAGGGGGGAGAGAGAGGAAGAAGTGTACATTTAAGAGAGAGAACACACTTCTCCTGAGTAGAAGTAAGCAAGCAATGAATTAAAAAATCAGTGAGAGGTTCTAATAGGAGACTTTGGCTTCAGACCAGAGTCCCCGTTGTTTTGTAACTTTGTCTTTCAAAATGCCAGTGATGGAGCACTTAACCTCTGTGGACATATGGCGTCTCACCACGTGAGACATGCCACACACAATTTCCCACATCTGACCGAAGTGATGCGGTTTGGTTTCCTGATGCCTTTTGTACCTAGGAGAGTCAAGCTTGCTTTTAAGCAATTTTGGAAGTTAGAAGACATTTTGACACACACTTCCTCAGTGAACCCCAGAACCACTCTCTGATGTCAATCTCTTTACTTTCTCCAGTTTAAGGACTGCAAAGTCCATGGTCAGTGAGAACAAAGAGTGAGAGAGGACTTGGAACTAAAGGACATTTTTCTGATTCTGAAGTCAGCTGTCCAAAGCTGCCTGAAGAGTTTATTCGTAACAGATTTCCCCCTACTAGAGCATTCAGCCTAATCTGTAGAATAATTCTTTCTTTTGGAAAAGTTGACTTCCTGCCTAACTGCTAAAAGCTTTAAAAATCTCAGCCTCTTTCTCTCTGTCTCTGTTGTCTGTCTCTCTGTATCTCTCTGTATCTCTCTGTATCTCTCTCTCTCTCTCTCTCTCTCTCTCTCTCTCTCTCTCTCTCTGAGCCTTAACTTAGAAATCGCTATAGAACAGAGTAGAAAGCAGCATTTATATGCCATTCCAAAAAGTCCTTCTTGGGCCACCTGCCCCTCGAGGTGTTGCAGGTGTGGCTGTGGTGCTCAGCTGCATTGTTAGGT
The DNA here is from genome assembly GCA_021461705.1 of Cryptotis parvus. Taxonomy (NCBI): domain Eukaryota; kingdom Metazoa; phylum Chordata; class Mammalia; order Eulipotyphla; family Soricidae; genus Cryptotis; species Cryptotis parvus. The sequence goes on from JAJIBD010010867.1 coordinate 56,319, forward strand.
GGCAGACAGGAGATAGGCTTGTCTACACCCCCAGAGCTCTGCCCTGTGGGTCCTGGTTGGTTGATGGTCTGACATAGGAAAAGTCTGGTCCCCTGGGATGAACCCAGAGCCATGGCAGAGCCTGGCAAGCTACCTGTTGTGCATTCCATATGCCAAAAACAGAAAAAATAGAAATTAACTGGACAAGGGACAAACTAGACCCACAGCTGCGCTGCCCAGCCCACGTAGAACAGCCCATGGAGTCACTGAGGAACCGGCTAGTCCCCGGCTGAGACCAATGTAGCTCCTAGGGTAAAGCAGTCATGTGGGGAAGCCACACTGGCAGGAATTGGAGCAGGGATTTGGGCTTCTCTCTCCATGCTGGTGGGTGGCTGGGGGCTCGCAGCCTCCGAAACCAGATGGACCAAACAAGGGGCAGACCAGACACACAGCTGTGACAGTGCACAGCCACACAAGAGGCTTAGATAACAAAATAGGCTAGGACCAGGTCCTTCCCAGGATCTTTCACATCTGTACACCATAATGATCATTGTAGTTTTAACAAACTGGGGAGGTTGATGGGGAATGAGGAACTATAATGTCACACTAGAACTCACGACTGACTATACACATAGATAATTGCATCATAAACCATAAGGCAAGTCACAAGGCATAACAGAAGAGAGAGAGAAAAAATACAGAGACTGGAATAGGGATAGAGAGAATGATGAGAGACTCAGACACACGGGGGAGAGCTGCCATTTGGCTCTCCCCTAGCTCAGCTGACCATGAAGCTCCCAGGAGGCAAGATGGGTTTTGGGAGTGGGCCCATCACCTCTGTAGGGCCTCAGAAGCAGCCGGATGAGATTCACTCACCATAATAGCCACCATTTTCGTGGTCCAGACCCGGTACATCAAACTAGTGGAACCAATCATGTTCTACAATATATTACAATCTACAATGTATAAGAAAGGGAAGCAAGAGAGAGAGAGAGAGAGAGAGAGAGAGAGAGAAAGAGAGAAAGAGATAAAGAAACTGCCATGGAAGCAAGCTTGGGGAAGAGGGAGGGAGGTGGGGACATTGGTGATGGGAGATGGGCAGGGGTGGAGGGATGGGTGTTGAAACACTGTAGAACCAAAATTCAAAAATGAGCACCTTGTAATTATATATCTAACGGTGGTATAATAGATTATTTTTTAAAAAGTTCTTCCTAGAAGAGTTAAATAACATTAATATCGCTACAGAACTTACTAAACACAATGGATCCAACATGTACTTGTGTAGATAAATCAGCACTAGGAATGTTATAAAAGTTTTTATTTAAACTCCTCACAACTCAGGTTTTCATAGTAATTCCTTACTTTCCCTCAAATATATTTTATTATCTGTTAGTCTGAGTGATTTTATTTAACTATCCTAAAGCCTGAATTTAAAATATTTAATTTAATAAAGCAATGGAATACTTTCCATTCAAAATGGGATGGTCACACACAAAAAAAGGAAAAACTTAGGTACAAAAAAGTATGTACATACACACACAAATATACATATATGTGTAAAAATTAAAATCTGTGTATGGGATTTAAATCTTTATATGTATGTAGGGAATTAAAATCTCACCAAAAGAAACAATGGAGGGGCCGGAGCGATAGTCCAGTGGGTAGGGCGTTTGCCTTGCATGCGGCCAGCCAGTGCCAGCCGGGGTTCGATCCCCGGCATCCCATATAGTCCCCGAGCACTGCCAGGAGTAATTCCTGAGTGCAGAGCCAGGAGAAGCCCCTGAGCATTGCCGGGTATGACCAAAAAAATAAAAAGAAACAATGGAAGTTATGTTTCAAGCAAAAAAAAATGATGATGATCATGTGATCACTTGTATCACTGTCTTTCTGTTCATCATCGATTTGCTAGAGTGTGCACCAGTAACATCTCCATATGTCCTGTCTCATGCTAGTAGAGCCCAAGGGCACCTCGCTTGCTCCAGGAACATTAAGAGCTTCAAACCATAAGTGAAAATATCTATGCACCATATCTAGTCACATTAAAATATATTCCTTTGGGATTTGAAATACATCAGGAGGTAAATGAAGGAAGAATATTTTGACTAGATTATTATTAAGATAACATGTTATACTGCAACAGTCAGAGCCACTAGTGAAGTGAAGAATGAGCTACCCGAAGTCCTAAGGGATTTGATCGGTGGCTCAGTAATCTAGCAGATGACAGTTTCATATCCTGAGTGCTGGCACTAGAATAACAAAAATCAATTTCCAATTCATTGTTGAGTCTCCCTCTCTCTCTCTCTGTCCTCCTTTTTCCTCACTTCTCCCATCCCTCTTGCTCTATCAGTATCTATTTCTATTTTTCAGGTGAATTATGAAAAAGGTAATGTCAGTCTTCCAAAGATACAGACACAAATGAGTGTATCTGTATATCTTGCTTTACTTTCAAAGAAAAATTCCTTTTCTAGTTCCCGTTTAGAACTGCTTTGGGGCTAAAGCAATGGTAGAGTGGACAGGGTGCTTGACTTGTGTGCAACCAAATGTGGGTTTAATTCACCCACACTTTCCCACCCCCACCTATCAGGAGTGATTCCTGATCACAGAATCAGGAGTCAGACCTCAGGACTGCTGGATGTGGGTCAATAACAAATAAACAAGAAAAAAAAAACTCCTTACTTTGAGTCTTCTTACATAACTTCTTACAAAACAATTTTAAAAGCAATTTTTTAAACATCACTCACCATCAATTGTTAAAATTTTTCCTAAACATGATTTCATTCAGTTATCACAGCCTAATATCACAGCACAGTTCTTACTCTTGCTCTGTGCTGAAAGATCACTCCTGATGGTACTTGGGGAACCATACGTTGTGCCAGCAGTCAGCCAGAATTGACTATGTGCAAAGCAAGTGCCTTACCCACTGTACTATCTGAGGCCCAAAATAAGGTCCTTTACCTTTAGAGGAGTTTATTTGGGGGGCAAGAGAAAAAGAAAACTAAAACATTTTAGTATGAGCACAAAAATTTTCAGTGACAAACAAATGAAGAGTAGAATCTAGTTTTGGTTTATGCCTGGACTTGCTTCGGCCACTTTCAGCTTAGTGCTCAGGAGACTACATAGTGCTGAGCATTGAACCCAGTGCTCCTGAATGCACAGCATGTACCAGGTCTTGGAGCCATCACAGTTGTGCTGAGATTTTCTTTTTTGTTAAGTCCTTATCCTTAGCTGTCCTGTTTATATCACATGGCCTGGTTTGTGCACTCTTTATAAACACATTTATGGAATATACTTTGTGCAGTTACAGCTGTAACCTCTCTCTAGACTCCATGTCTACCAAGAAAGGGGTTTGCTTTATGTGTGGGGGTCGGCTATATGCAAGGCAAGTGCACACTTTATACCATCTCTTTGGTCCTGTAATAGCTCTTACTGAAGTACATTGAATCTTGTAATTTTCATTAATGATTGCAGAGTGTTAATAGCTAATTTAAGTTTCAGAGTAACAGTAGTAATAGTGTCCCCAGTGCTGTCTAAGAATGTGCTGTTTAGGGTATACCCATAGGAGAACTCATGGAGACCTACTCTGCAGCAGTCTTTTTCAAGTTCAGCCCAGGTATGCTGATCTAGAGACTCACAGACATGGAGCAGAGTTGCTACGGGCTCTCCCTGTGCCCAGCCACTCACGAGGCACCCGGGATTGATGGCAGTTTCTAACCCTGGCCCGCCACCCCAGCAGAGCCTTACAACAAGCCAGACGACCCCCCCACTCCATGAGGATCATCATTTTCCACATCCGGACTTCCCTCTCTTCAGAACTCCACCCAGCAGAAGAGCCTATCACAGCGTGGCGCAGTTCATAAATAAATGCTGGAGATCAGAGTTGAGTATGCCACCCGCACGGCAGAGCCTGCAAGCTACCTGTGTCATATTTGATATGCCAAATATCAGTAACAATTATAGACCTCATTCCCATGACCTGATGGAATGGTTTGAGGCTCTTTATGTTCCTGGAGCAAGCAGATGCCCTTGGGTTCTACAAGCATGAGACAGGACATATGGAGATGTTACTGGTGCCTGCTCGAGCATATCGATGATGAATGGGAAGACAGTGATACAGTGATACAGTGATCACAGCATTGTTGAAATACAGATGGGTGGGTGCTTGCATATTATATATGATTGTACCTAGGTATTAGGCGGAGAGTCAAATCCTACATTTGCTTCTCTCTTGCATTCTAACAGAATTCATGTAGTCTGACACATCAGTTTTAAATCTTTGTCCTTTGTGAAGATGTTACAGTAATGACACATAAACAATATTACATATCAAGAACAAGTTTACAACTTTGCATATCAATTCATTTATTTCTCACCACAACCATATGAGGGAAAACAATATTATTGTCTAGTTCTTTTCAGATGGGGGAAACTGAAACTCAGAGAAGTTAAACTGAATCAGACTCGTTATGGTCAAATATTTAGTTAACGGTAGAGATTGGACCCTAAACTAAGGTATCCTGGCTCTAGAAGTGGTGGTGAACACACCTTCGATTGCATGGTTTTGGTGTAAATGCTAGCATCATCATTATTTTTGCTAAAACAGAATGTGTCTCCAAAGATATTTTAAATTATTGAACAGAATTGGAGACTTCTGGTTAAAAAATATTGGTCTCCAAATTAACGGAGAGACTTCAGAATGCTCTATGTGTGACTCTGCCCCATACTGTATGTTTTCTACTATAACAAATTTTGATGCAGATTAAAGATTGGTAAACAGGCACCTACAATAACCAGTTCTTTTGGACTGCCTATGATCTGACTATTATTTGAGCAGAATCAAAGTATTAATCAGAGTTCTGAAAGAAGCCAGGCAGAGACTAACAATAATTATAGTGATCTCATTTTTTACAAATCAGTACCTCGGGGATAGTAGCAATTATTACTATATGACATGTGTTTCCTTTTTCTGTTTTTAACTTTAGCTCACACCCTTAGAGCATTTCAAGATTTCAACATGCTTCCACTTAGTAAAGGTCATGCAACCTTTCCTAGTAAAATCACCATGGTCCATTATTATGAACTGAGCTGGGACTGATACGTTTCATCAGTCTCTGCCAGAGTGACTACAGAGGTGGAAAGGTTCATTATAACCATGATTGCTGTCCCCTCCTGGACCCCCCAGGTCACCAGGTGGCCAAACTTCCTACTGATATTTGTGCAATTAGCTTTCCCACGTGATGGGACATGGCTCTTGGGATATTTATTCTCTGTTAGTAAAACCTCCCAGAGCCAATATTTTTATATTATTGAGGCAAATTCTGTACAAATGCAGGTACCAATTCTGTACAAATTCATTAATTTAGATCTATTTGTGAAGTACCTGAGATTCGATTCAGAGAACTTTACAGACATTTGTTTTAAAACATACTGTAATAAAACATATACATCAAGACCATCAATATTACCAATTGTGTAAACATGTTATTAAGTGAGATTAAAAGTGAAAATTTGAAAAATACATAATATATACTGGTGCCCGCTCGAGCAAATTGATGATGAACGGGAAGACAGTGATACAGTGAATATATAATGCAAGAAATACAATAGAATACATTTCTGTGCATTGTTCTAATCTATTGAAAATATCCAAAAATGTTGTACTCATCAATAATAATTCACCTATAAAACATGTAGAATATGCATTATTAGCTAATTTGGCTGGATTAGTATAATTTTTTCACTTCTCTGTTACAGGAGGGTTAAATTTAAGAAATGTGGTCATGCACCTGTATGACCATACACCTGTATGCTGTATGGATGGGTTTAGTTTGCCACTCACAATTGTCAATCATCCCATAATTACAATTATTGGTGAACATCATTGCAAAAATATAAGTATACACATAATATATAAATAGGCTTATCTAGTCAAGAAAGTATCATCTGCTCATAGTATACAGCTCAATTGTCAGTTAAAGGGGAAAGAGATCTGAGTCCTTAAGATAAGGCTTGGAGACTTGCATGCAGGGACATGGTACTTGGACTCAGACAACATTTTGTAGCATCAGTTTTCGGGACAGTAAGATGATGCTCACTGCAAAAGTCTCTGGAATCTATTGCCAAAATCTGTGAGCTTTAGGACCACAGGTGTGGAATTCACAAAGCTAGACTCTGTTCTTACATTTGTGTTTTCTTTGCCCTTTTTATTGAAGTTCTTTGATTTAGGATATTGCTACATGCTTTGACATGCATTGTTCCAGTACCACCTCTCCATTACACCCATTACCAGGGTGTTTCTTTCCCAAAGGTGTCATCTCTAGTCCGCAAGTAGGGCCCAATTCTCTGAAAGACACTCCAGTTATAATGCTTTGGGTCATTTGTTGGTTTCTTATTACATTTCCTTATATCTCATATAGGGGAGAAATTATTTTGCTTTTAATTATGGAAGTGTTATCTCCTAACACAGATAGCTCAATAAGGTTAAACTCCTGAAATCCCACAAAAATGTAAATCAATTATAAGCTGATAATCTTTTAATCCATGCTTACAAGTATTTGCATTTAAAATTTATAGTATGGATAATTACACACTAACACAATTTAAAATTTATATAAGGCAAACAGTATGAATATACAATTAGTAAGAGTAAGGAGAGAAGAATTTAAAAAAAATTAAAGATAAATACAAAGAAACCCATAAAAGTAGAAAGTGTGTTTCAGCCTAGAAAAAGGAAAATTGAATTTATGTTAGAACATAGTATGCTGTAGGTAATGAATAAGTATTACTTCTTCACTTGTATCACTTGTCTTCCCGTTGTTCATCCTTTTGCTCTAGCAGGCACCAGTAACGTCTCCATACATCCTGTCATGCAAGTGTAGCCCAAGGTCATTTGCTCACTCCAGGAACAGGAAGAGCCTCAAACCATTCCTTTTAGGTCATGGCAATGAGTTCCAAAATTGTTACTGGTTTTTGGCATATCAAATAAAACATGGTAGCTGGCCAGGCTCTGTCATGTAGGTGGTATAATCTCAGTAGAAGGCTCTCATCTCAAGTATTTACTGATGAAACTCAACAGGGAAAGATCAGCTTTTCTCTTGGGTGGAACTCTGAAGAGCTCTAGAGTCTGGATATTGAGAATGACTGACCTTATGGTACGGGGTTTCCTCTGACTTGTTGCTAGGCTCACTGGGATGACCAGCCACGGCTAGAACCTGCCTATAACTATATAGAGTGTATAAATGTGAAATACCCTAGGAAGGACCTGATTATAATATCCAGTACTATCTAAGACTGTCGGTCTGGAGTGACTCTCTTCCGGGTTTGCTGGCATGGAAATGGAGGAAAGGGAGGAGGAGCCCAAATCCCTACTCCAAGTCCGGCCAGCATGGTCCCCACCCCCACACATGTGAGCGAACCCTTGGAGCTATGTTGGAATGATTAAGTATCTGCATTAATAATTAAAAATTACAATAAAGTTGGTCTGTTTATCAATATTTACCATTTTAGGTGCCAGCGATACTCCAGTGGGTAGGGCATTTGCCTTGCATTTGACTGACCTGGGTTTGATCCTCGGCATCCCATATGGTCCCCTGAGCACCGCCAGGAGTAATCCTGAGTACAGAGCCAGGAGAAACTCCTGAGCATTGTCGGGTGTGACCCAAAAAGAAATAAAATAAAATATAAAATCATGCAAGGTATAACGATCCATTAAAGATAGATGTTTTAAATACAAATGAACATAAATAATCATCAATGTGGGTGCAGGTGCTATTTTACAACTACTTTTAAGAAAATGGACCCATTCTGACAGCAGTAAGAAGGCAGCTAGGGTGCTTGCTCGTAAGAGGCAACCTGGCTCAATCCCTGAAACCCAATCGTAACCCCTGGACTCTGTCTGGAGTGATCCCTGAGGACAGAACCAGGAGTAAGTCCAGAGTACTACTGGGTTTGTTTTGGGTTGGAGACATACTATAGAGGATAAGGCATTTGTCTTTTACACAGATTCAATCCCACAGTGTATGGTTCTCTAGGAGCGCAGCCAAGAATGACCCTGAGCACAGATAGGGAGTAAGCCACAGCCATCTGTGGCCCAAAGAAAAAAGAGAGGGAGAGAAAGTGAGAGAGGCCAGAGTGATAGTACAGCGGGTAGGGCATTTGCCTAGCACATGGAAGACCTGGGTTCGATTTCCGGTATTCCATCATTCCCAGAACACTAGCAGGAATAATTCTAGTGCAGGAGCCAGGAGTAACCACTGACTATCACTGGGTATGACTTAAAAAGGCTAAAAAAAAAGTGTCAGTTGTTGGATTATGATACAGAAACAAAGAAAGCGTAAGTATATGACCTGAGAAGACTACTAACATATTTTTAGACTATGTATGTATTTTATTTCAGTACAAGAGAAATTTGGTCTTCTCAGAATTTATCTTTTCCAATAGCATATTGCAGGAAGTAGAAGAAATTCCTTATTACTACAGCCATTCAAGTTGCATAAGTATAAGCCAATGTCATTCCTATCATGAATTTTTTTTTTAATTTTAGGGAATATAGTTTTGTTCACTAAAATATTCTATGTGAACTAGTATTCATTTCTTAAATTTAACACTAAATATGCATAACTTTTCTGAATTATTATTTTTAATTTTTAAAATGGTAAATATCGATTTTTTTTTATTCTTTTGCATTTTTGGGTCACACCTGGTGATGCTCAGGGGTTACTCCTGGCTCTGTACTCAGGATTACGCCTGGCAGTGCGCGGGGACCATATGGGATGCAGAGGATCGAACCCAGGTCAGTCACATGCAAGGCAAATGTCCCACTCACTGGAGTATCACTGGCACCTAAAACGGTAAATATTGATAAACAGACAATGCCGATGAAAGTTCATGTCAAAAATAATTAAGGCTATAACAGATTACAAACTAACACATTTGAGAATCATGATTGTCCTATTTTTTTTAGTAATTTTCTTAGACCCTTTCACCCTATTTTTATTATGCTTAAACGGACATGTGAAACTTAAGATGTACAATGTGTTGTTCTAATGTTTGTGTATATTATGAATAATCAATCCAATAAACTTAATGTGTTCATCATCTTACATTTCAATGTGGTAGAACATTTAAATTTACTCTTAGTAAATTTTAGCTCTACAACACATTATTTATTTATTTATTTATTTATTTATTTATTTATTTATTTATTTATTTTTGGGAGGAAGGTGTTTTATTAAGCCGGGCAGCTGAGAGGGCCCAGTGCCTTTGGGCTTGGCCCCCACTGGCTGGCTGTCAGGGCTGGGACTGGCGCCATCACTGGGCAGATTCTGCATCAAACCTGAGGTCCTGAAGGGCCTCGCTGATGGCCTCCATGGTTTTAATTACCTTCATCTTCAGCTGGTGCTTCTGCTGGGTGTCTTCCCTCCCCTTGCCAGCTCGGGGCTCTCCATCATTTGCAGCAGGGCCACTGTGGCCAGGTGCGCTCTCTTCCAGCTGCTGCAGGCACAGGTGACTTGCGAAGTGGCTGCGCTGGGTCCATCGAGTCCGGCCTCCACCGCCAGCACCTCCCGCGAGGCAGTGGCGAAGACCTGGGTCACCTCGTGCAAGGTGGCGCGAGCCGAGGGAAGTCATAGAGCGGGCCACTGCACACATACTGCCGGTGTCCTTCCTCCAGCCTGTGGAAGGCCTGCGCCGCGCTCCGTCTGCAACTGGTGGATGCGTTGCACCAGTGCCCCAACCAGGGCATCTTTCCAGGGCCACGCTTTGTTCACTGCGCTCTGGGATTCTGGCAATCGGTGCCGCACTGGACCCCTGAAGGGACAGGCTCCTCAGCCGCGGTGAGCCCGGGAGGCATGGTGGGTTCTAGCCCTGGCCTGCCACCCCAGCAGAGCCTCACAACAAGCCAGACTACCCTCCCCTACTCCATGGGGCCTGCCATTTTTCACATCTGGACTCTCTCTCTCGTTACAACTCCACCCAGCAGACCAGACTATCAGAGCCCTGCTCATGTGGCCACTAGCGGCTGTGCGGTTCATCAATAAATGCTTTATTTAGAGGTGACTACAACAGTATGCCACCGGCATTGCAAGCCTGGCAAGCTGCTCGTGTAGTATTGTATATGCCAAATACCAGTAACATTTATATTAGGTCATTCCCGTGACCTAATATAATGGTTTGAGGCTCTCTATGTTCCTGGAACAAGCAGATGCCTTTTGGGTTCTACTAGCATGAGACAGGACATATGGAGATATTACTGGTGCCCGCTCTAGCAAATAGATGATTAACGGGAAGATACTGATAGTGATAGTGATAGAACACATTATTATCTCTTCACTATAATGTAATACATTAGATTCCAAGCTGCATATGTTTTAAATGTAATTGTATAATATAGCATCTTCATTTATTATAATAATTTAAAAATATATTATTCTTGAGTGAGTAGGAAGAGATTACCAGAGTCTTATGTAAATTAACCCTGGGTTGGGTTATGTTAAGGAATGTCAAGAGACAAGTATTAATTCCAACTTTGTTTCAAATGAGGGTGCCAGGCTTAGTAAATAAAAATATATCATAATTTTAATATTATATGTCGATTGAAGGCAACCAATGGAGCTCTGGAAGATGGTAAATGTCTTGGCCAGCCTCTGGCCCAGTCCAACATAGCTCCAAGGGTTCACTCACACTTGCAGGTTAGGACCACACTCGCCGGACTTGAGCGGGGATTTGGGCTCCTCCCATTCCTCCACCTCCAAACTCCAAGTTGGCAGGTGTGACTGCGGGCTCCCAACCACCACAGCCAGCAAGCCTGGAAGAGAGACACTCCAGACCCATAGCTGCGCCCAGTGTGGCATCAAAGCAGCTGCAGGCAGTCTTAGATAATGAGTCTTAGATAACTTCCAAGTCCTATCTTGGAAGTTAGGGACCAAGTCCTTCCCACAATCTTTCACATTTGTACACTGTATACAGTTCTAGGCAGATTCTAGCCTTGGCCCATCATCCCAGTGAGCCTAACAAGAAACCAGAGGAACCCCCACACCATGAGGACAATCATTCTCAACATTCATACTCCACAGCTTATCAGATCTCCCCCTAGATAAAGGCTGATCTCTCCCAATTGAGGTTCATCAGTAAATGCTCGAGATGAGAGCCTACTACTGAGAATATACCATCTATATGGCAGAGCCTGGCAAGCTACCCATGTTGTATTTGATATGCCAAAAATCAGTACCAATTATAGACCTCATTCCCATGACCTGAATGAATGGTTTGAGGGTTCTTTGTGTTACTAGAGGAGCATATGCCTTGGGCTACACTTGCTTGCATCAGAATGTATAAAGATGTTACTGGTGCCTGCTCAAGCAAATCGATGAAAGGGAAGACAAGTGATACAAGTGATGTCAATTGAACAATGTTTTAATACCATATATATTATTTGAAAAATAGTCAAGACAATTATTTTAAAAATAAGTTCATTGTTGATCAAAAATATATATTTATCTAGCATCCTGTTCTTTATCTGATAAATGTATTTCAGCTTATTCTGATCCTAATAAAAATATTTAACAGTTACACCAAGTTTATAACTGCATAATGTTGGCAAAGTGTTCCAGGATGACCAGCCAATTCTATTCCTCTTCTTTTAATTTCTGTAATACGATGGTAGTATTGGGGGGGAAATGATAAATATTTTACTTATCAAGTCTTTGAGAACTATGCACCTAACACATTTCTCCTGAGGAAGGGACTCTCAAAAACTTCTTAACTGCAAAATTGGATAATTTTGTTTAAAATGACCTTCACTTAAGGGATCACTCTTTGCAATTGAGGTAATCACAACAATTGTCCAGTATCAAATCCTGGTTGACCGTGTTTAAGGCAAGTGCCTTATTTGCGTTACTTGCTCTACTATCTCCTTTGCCCCCATGCACTTATTCTTTAGCCAATGATTTTCTGACAAGTAGGGCTCAGCTCACCTC
>JAJIBD010010868.1:0-49785 GCA_021461705.1 Cryptotis parvus
TTTTGGGTCACACCCGGTAATGCTCAGGGGTTACTCCTGGCTCTGCACTCAGGAATTACTCCTGGCGGTGCTCAGGGGACCATATGGGATGCCGGGGATCGAACCTGGGCCAGCATAGGCCGTGCAGCGTGCAAGGCAAATGCCCTACCCACTGGGTTATCGCTCCAGCCCCCAAAAAATGCTTTATGCATGATTTTTCTCCTATATTTTTCCATTAAGATGAAATTTATTGACACTTTTAAAAATATAACTGCTGCATAGACTTTTAATCAGAGATGGCTATGCCAGAACTAAAGCCCTCTTCTTTAACCCTAAGCTGACAAATGATGATCAATTATGTAATGAACTCTGAAAGTAGAAAGGGAAATGTCTAACCCACAGCACTAAGAAGAATCCTTCAATAGAGTTACTAGATTGTGGACATGGAATAAGTGGTGAGTACAGGCTACCTGGCATTGAGCTTCAGATTCTATGTACAGTGGGAAGGGCAGATAATGTAAGTTCCAAAGCAGAAAAATCTTTACCACACTTCAGAAGTGGGTTGTACCAGATATTATAAAGAATTCTCAGAAAAATTGGTATAATCATGCCTTTCATACAGGTATAGAATTGAACACATGTTAAAGATTTTGGTGCAATAGAATAGACAGATATAACTATGAAAGGAAAACCAAAACAGTTCAGGTTATTTGGAGTATGGTGCTAAAATGAACTGCAAATGGAGACAGAATTGCTTTTTTTGCAGAATAGAAGAAATTAATTCCAAGACTACCATCAGGCAGGTTTGAATCATGCACTAGCCCAAGGACCACAAACAGAGCTAGAATGTGACAACCAGAAAGATAGGCATAGATTTCCATTGGAACAGAAATGTTTCTGCAGGCAACGGGCAGAAATAGAATTGTGGTAGGCAGAATAATGAGCCCCTCAAAGATGGCCTCATATTTGGCCTTGAAACCTGGAATCCATTTCCTCACATGACAAGGTTAACTAAGGTTACAGAAAGAACTAAGAATTTTCATTAGCTAACCTTAGCACTCCTATAACTGAAAGTAGAAGGCAGAAAAGTTGGTGGTGAAGCAATATAGCGTAAGGAAGTCCAGGATTGGCTGTTGCTGGATTGAAGAAGGAAGACATTCAGTCTAGAAGCTGGGAAAGGCAAGTAATGATTTTTCCTAAAGCCTGCAAGAAAGAACACAACCCCCCACCACCTTGGTCTTATACCAATGAATTTCATTTTGGGCTTCTGACTTCCAGAATTCTAACTTTGTTTTCAGCTTGTGGTTATTTTTTGCAACTGCAATAGGAAACCAACACAATGATTAATTATAATAAATAACAACTCATGGTATCAATATCCAGTTGAAAGTTAAATACTGAATAATAGATCTGGATTCAATAGATTCAATAGTATTATATTATTTAGGAATGTTTTCTGCAGAAAATCATAGGAAATTTTACTAATGGTGGCTTTAAAATTTAGAAGTGGGGCTGGAGCGATAGCCCAGCAGGTAGGGTGTTTGCCTTGCACGTGGCCGGCCCGTGCGGGTCAGGTTCGATCCCCCAGCATCCCATATGGTCCCCCGAGCACTGCCAGGAGTAATTCCTGAGTGCAGAGCCAGGAGTAACCCCCTGAGCATTGCTGAGTGTGACCCAAAAAGCAAAAAAATAAATAAATAAATTTTAAAAAATAAAATAAAATTTAGAAGTGAGTACTAGTTAATTTTAGTGCAACAATTCACTGACATTTCGGGGTTCTGAATTGGTGTCTTTTTCTGAAATGCTCTTAAATTTTACTTTTTTTAAACCTCCTTTTAAAAAGGATCCTCCCAAGGGGTGTCCAAGAGGCATGGGCCATTCATAGTCATACTTGGCCAAGCAGGCCAACAATTCAGTGCTAAGGTCTTAGGATGCAATGCCGCTTTGGATTCTGCAATATGTGTGTGTGGGGGTGGGGGTGGGGGCAGGGGGTTCTGAGGCCACATTGGTAGTACTCAAGGGCCTTGACACTGTATGCAATGCTGGGGGAAAGACCTGGAAGTGCTGGAAACTGAAACTAACACTGTCTCCCAGCTCTGGCAACTCGCAACTGTTCCGATAAGGTTACTAGCTACCACAGTACCAGCTCATCAAGGTAGATAATGGAGAAAGGACATTGTCATTTTCCCCTTTTCTAAGGAGAAGTTTCCAAGAAGTGCCATCACATAGGAAAGGAGACAGGCGATAATTTTCTGAGAAAGCACAGCTCTCTGCTCCGGTGTCTATTTTCTATAGCTTTCCTCTCCAAAGAATACTAGGAGGTTCAGCGGGGGCCTTCCAGGAGCTGAGAGGTAATTTTAAAGCAATTATCTGATCATTTTCTTTCTCTCCAGATAGTACCTGTAACTCCCAGAGGAAATGAAGGCAGGGTGATCATTCTGAAGCTTCTATCATGCCAAAGAGCACCCCAACTCCAAGTATACTTTCCTATTTCTCTTAGTGTAATGCTGCCGTATTTCCTGAAATATGGCCCCATTAGCCTCTGAAAAACTCCACCAACCCACAAACCACTGCAAAGTCCATTATATTCTCGGAGATGGGTAGAGACTCCTTCCCCATTCACATTATAGTACTACTTGCTTATGTAGCTTCCTAGCCGGGCAGTTCTTCTTGCTTCCAGTTTCTTGGGGATCTTCTGAAACGGTGTTTATAAATACTACTTATGCTTTTAGTTTTAATTTTATTTATTTAGTTTTTGCTTTTTTGGGTCACACCTGACAATGCTTAGGGGTTACTACTGACTCTGCACTCAGGAATTACTCTTGGTGGTGCTCGGGAACCATATGGGATGCTGGAGATCAAACCAGGGTTGGCTACATGCAGAGAAAACCCCTTACCCGCTGGACTATGACTCCAGTCCCCACTACTTGCTTTTCAGTTGATAGTCTTCAAAAAATGTGTCTAAAATACAGAGATAATGGCAAAACTGAACACACCCATGACCACGAGACTTCCCGCCTGGCCCACCCATACCTTGACTCTCCCTGTTCTTTTCTGGACATGTCTCTCAAGCCCAATAGAGTAAATCCATCATGCTGGTTCCCTCCAAATGAGCCCCAGAGTCTGAATCTTAAGGGGAATGTAGGTCACCTGGGACCTCACTACACACACTTTCTCACTTGTGGGGGCATCTGTGGTGTCTGGATGCTACTTAGTATCCTCTCCCCTTTAAATGCACAGGTAAAAGAGACTTAAGTGATGAACTCTAAATATCTGCAGGGCTAGCCACAATGTAAAAGAAGAGGGAGAGAGATGCAGAGAGAGAGAGAGAGACAGAGAGAGAAAGAGAGGAAACAGGGCTACCTGCTATTGAGGCAGCGTGGGAGGTGGGTGGGAGGGGGTGGGGTACATTGGTGGTGGAAATGGGGCACTGGTGGAGAGATGGGTGCTGGAATACTGTATTACCAAGAACCAATTATGAACACCTTTGTAATTGTATGTCTCATGGTGGTATAATAAAAAAATTTAAAAAATAAATGCATGGGTAAGAACATCCTGGTGTATCCTGGAGAACTCAGATCTGGAATGTTGGGTAGGCACTGGGAGGAAAGAGAAGCTAGAAGGATGTAAGTCTGTTAGTTGGTGTGGGCTACCCTCTGTGGAGAGAACCGCCTGAGGGAAGCCATCAAAGCTGAGCGTGTTAGCAGGAAAATCACCCGCTGGTGGATTCCTGCGCTGGGCAAGGGAAGCATTAAATGACAAGACCCAGAGGTCTGCAAAATGGGCTCTTAAAATGATGGTCCTTCAGCTACATGTAAAAAAATGAATTTGGACCTGTGTCTAACACCTTGCACAAAAATCAGATCAAAATGGATTAAAGATCTCAATATCAGACCTGAATCCATAAAGTTCATTGAAAAAAATATAGAAAAAAGCCCTCCACGACATTGAAGCTAAAGATATCTTCAAAGGTGAAACACCATTAACAAAGCAACTAGAAGAAAAGATAAACATATGGGACTACCTGAAACTAAAGAGCTTCTGCACCTCGAAAGAAACAGTGACCAAGATAGAAAGACAGTCCACAGAATGGGAAAGAATAGTCACCCAATACCCATCTGATAAGGGGTTAATATCCAGGATATATCAGGCACTGGTACAGCTATATAAGAAGAAAACAGCCAACCCCATAAAAAATGGGGGAGAAGAGATGAACAGAAACTTTGACAAGGAAGAAATTCAAATGGCCAAAAGGCATATGAAAAAATGCTCATCATCACTAATCATCAGGGAGATGAAAATCAAAACAACAATGAGATATCACCTCACACCACAGAGACTAGCCCATATTCAAAAGGGTAAAAGCAACAAGTGCTGGTGTGAATGCAGCAAAAAAAGGGACTCTCATACATTGTTGGTGGGAATGTTGACTTGTACAACCTTTCTGGAAAACAGTATGGACATTCCTCCAAAGACTAGAAATTGAGCTCCCTTTTGACCCAGCCATACCACTCCTGGGAATATACCCTAGGAAGCCAAAAACACACAGCGGAAACACAATCCGCACTTTTATTTTCATAGCAGCATTATTCGCAATAGCCAGAACCTGGAAACAACCAGTATGCCCGAGAACTGATGACTAGATAAAGAAACTTTGGTACATCTACACAATGGAATACTATGCAGCTGTTAGGAAAAATGAAGTTATGAAATTTGCCTATAAATGGATGGACATGGAAAGGATCATGTTGAGTGAAATTAGTCAGAAGGAAAGAGAGAGACATAGAATGACTGCATTTATTTGCATGACATAAATATATCAGGTGGTCTTACCAAAAGTGGAAATTACCACAAACGTGAGGGAGTCAGAGGTTAGGCAAGACAGAGAAGGGAACATGTGTGAATAACTGTCGAAAGGGCTGACACCAACGTAGAACTGAGCATTAAATACAGGCAAAAAAATGCACATGATGGCTTCCAAGTGTATGTAGTGCAACCCACAATGTGTAGGAGAAGGAAGGGAGAGAGAGGGAGAGAAAAGAGATAAAGAATCTGCCATTTAGGCAGGCTATGGGAGGGGGAGGGAATTGGGGACATTGGTGGTGGGAAATGGGCACTGTTGGAGGGCGGGTGCTGGAACACTATGTGACCAAAACCTCCAAACATGAACAACGTTGTAATTGTATATCTCACGGTGGTATAATAAAATATTTAATTTTAAAAAAAAAGGTGGTCCTTATGCGGGGTGGGGAGGGAGTTCTGGCTTCCTGTTTCCGGATCTAGCAGTGAGAGGGGAGATCTCAGTTTGGTACCTTGGCCTTATACAGGAAGCCAAGAATTCAAGAAGTCTTTGATGGGTTTCCTATCTTGTGTGTGTCCCCTGCCTGACTGAAGTAATCTGGTACTGTAGCCGCAACAGAAACCACCCACCACCCACAAAAGGACTTTTGTATTGACTCTATAAGTAGCAAGATGGATTTTAAAGTATCTGTAATGCGATGGTATAGTGGGTAGAGTACTTGCCCTGTAGCTGCCAACCCAGGTTCAAATCTCACTACCCCATATGGTCCCTGAAGCCCCCCAGGAATAATCCCTGATTGTAGAAACAGTAGCCCCGAGCACTGCAGGGTGTGGCACAAAATGTTAGTAATATTATTACAATATTAGCAATAATGATACTAATAAATTCTGCAGTGAGAGACAGTCTAAGTTTGGCCCCAGCATAATCCATAGGTGTCCAATCCTTTTACTTGTTAGTTATATCGACCAGAAACCCATTTTTTTTAACATTTGCAATTAAAATATCCCAGTTAATATACATTTTCTGACAATAAATACAAAGGTCAATTTACTGTTTCTTAAAGATTTAAGTAGGAAAATGAAAGAGAAAAGGAAGAAAAATGCAACAAGTGAAAGAATAATCCATGTAAATAATCCTGATTTACAAGACAACTACAATTCTTTGTCATCAAGAAGGGACTAGTGTAGTTTAGTGTAGGTGTCTATGAGGTTTTGAAGGTGTCACTCTAGCACAAATGAATATATTGGCAGGCTGGAATTATTACAATTGTGGACAGACACGGTAATGCCAAAATAGATCAAGCTAGGGAGGAAGGACTTCCAGATGGAAGCTGCTGAGGGAGGCATTTAGGGAAGAATAAAATTACCAGGTGACTGATGAGAGACTTTTATTTAAGAGCAAAAGGAACTTCAGTTGAGTGTGTGCTAATAGAACCCATTAAGAAGTTCTATCAGTTGCTTTGACATCTTTGGGGGAAAAGATAGGGAGGGGTGCTGGAACACTATGTGACCGAAACCTCCAAAAATGAACAACGTTGTAATTGTATATCTCACGGTGGTATAATAAAATATTAATTAAAAGAAATAAGGTCAGAGCATGGAGGGTTGGGTTTGGAAAGGAGAGTAAGCACCTTCGTTTGCTGGTGACTTTGGAATTCAGTGGTTTCAACCACATGAAAAACTGACATAGAAACCATGTTTTAAATGGAGCAAGGAAGCAATCAGAGAGAAATTGTATTACCTGTCTTGTACGAAAAGCCCAAAGCAAAAGCAGTCATTTTTGGTTTTGTTTTTTAAAGCCATGGATGGAGAGGCAGTTGGGAAGGTATCTGAGTCAGATGTCTGACGACTGATAACTTTTTGCCTGATGATAGACTTAATAGCTAATTATGGTAGCCAAGAATGGTTTAAGTTTGCCAGCATCAATATACTCTTTTTAAACCATTTACCTCCATATTCCTCTTTGCTTCTCATGAGACCTTTGTCTGTTGGGGTTTTTTTTTTTTTTTTTGGTTGGTTTCTCTATTTTTTTGCCCCTCTTTGAGCTTTCTACCCAAACCTGTGCTCCCAAATTACAATTCTTTGATCTACCCAAATAAACCTTTTCTTTTTAATTACCTCCTAAATTCTCAGATGATAAACTTGGGTTTTACCCAAGAAGAATCAGAAATGAACTTACTCTTATTTAAAAAAAAAAATCCAAGGAATTGGGGCCTGAGCGAGAGTCCAGCGGATAGGGCGGTTGTCTTGCACTGCTTGGCCCCATGCTGGCCCAGGTTCGATCCCCGGCATCCCATATGGTCCTCCGAGCACCGCCAGGAGTAATTCCTGAGTGCAGAGCCAGGAGTAACCCATGAGCATTGCCAGGTGTGACCCAAAAAAACAAAACAAAAAAAAAAATCCAAGGAATTAAGAAAAGAGAAAAGTCGGTTTGTATATGAATCGACATGAGGCTGAAGGAGAGAGCCTGGCTTCATTTTCCCCTCCCCGTCCCTTTGTCTGTCTTATGCTTTGGGGCTACACCTGACAGTGCTGCTCAGGCATTACTCCTTGCTCAGTGCTCAGGGGGTCACTCCTGGCGGTGCTTGAGGTCAAACTCAGGTCAGTTGCAAGCTAGGCAAATGCCTTCCCTGCAGAGCTATGTCTTCTTTGATGTGGTGATAACCAGGCTCTCTCTCTCCTCTTCTCTCTCTCTCTCTCTCTCTCTCTCTCTCTCTCTCACACACACACACACACACACACAGAGTTGTGGTGTTCGCCAAAACTGAAGCTCCTCTAGCCTGGTGCTTTCATGTAGGCTCCCTGGGACTTGTGCTTTAGCCATGGTGTTCTCACATCTTTCAGTTGCTCAGCTCACTTGGTTGCACCCTTTATTTGGGCTTTGAAAATAAACTTGCCTGCATGGTGGCCAGGAAATTACCCACAGAGCCAGGATCACGAAGAGCAGAGCTGCCAGACACCAAAAGCAGGTAGCACCAGAGACTAAATTCAAAGTCTCATGTCTGAAGCATTGTAACCACTGATCCATCTCCCAGCCCCTTGGCTTTTTTAAATAAGTTTTTAACTTTATTTAAACACTCTGATTTACAAAGTTGTTCACAATAGAGTTGTTTCAAATATTCAATATCCCAACACCAGTCCCACCACCAATGTGCCTCATCACCACCAAGGATGCCAGTTCCCACCGCCCCCCAAGCCTGCTTCCCTTGCAGCCACTAATGAATCCAGTTTATGTTGCTTATTACAACATATATCTTGTAATGGTGTTGCTAAAGTCATGACATTTCCACTGAACTGTTTGTTACGTGCAAATTGAGGTCTCTGTATTATTGCATTTACTTATTGAACTTATTGAACTTAGTGGGCTTCTGTTCAGCTTTTTTTGGCCTACTTTTAAGACAAAGCTAAACTCTGCAATGAAGTTGCGCGTCTGCACATGATGAAGCATAACTTTTTTCATTTCGCTTATTTGTAACATAGCTGCCTAGGGAGAAGGGCTGTGGAGCTTGACAAAATCAGATGTGCAGGTTCTGCTCTTGAAGGCTCTGAGTCAGTTGGCCAAGACTAGGGCTATCAAACTTGCTTTTGTTTTAAATCTCTACAAATGCTTGGATATGCAGCCGATATTGCAAAAACGGTTATGCTTATATACCGAAATTCTCTCCCTAAGGGAAGTTTTTTTTTAAGGGAAGATTTTTGATGTATTTTTGGTAGTATGCTATATTTTTCTCTGCAAAAAGAGAATTTCTGAAAGATTGGCACTTACCCAATGCAAACTTTCATCATACTGAATAGAAATGTTCTGGGAGGAAATGGGGTTTATTAAGGTCTGAAGAGGTAGATCTCTACAGCCTAAAAGAGTCCTAAAAATTGAAATAGGATGAGCATTCAAGACAGAGTGCGCTGACCATACTTCTAAGCAGGGATGAAGTCCACTCTGTTAGGCAGCTCAACATGACTAAGAGAGGGACAGAAAAAAGTGCCCTAGGAGACACCAGTGCTAAGGTGTGTAGCCCTAGACCAAGCCAAGCACAACCAGCAAAACCCAGGGACAACTGAGACTCTGAAACCTGCAATCTAGTAGGTGTCACCTCTGAAACTGCCACCTGGCAGCAGGACCTGGTCTGGTACCCACCTTGAATAGAGAAGGTTAACATATTAAATGGAGACACCAAAAGAATACATGTTTTAAAAAGCTTTGTACTTTAAATATGGCAGATTCAACTATATATTTTTTGAAAGACATACTTTTAAAATATCTAACATAAAAAGCTAGAATCTGGAAACAACCTAAATACCCGAGAACAGAGGACTGGCTAAAGAAACTGTGGTTCATCTACACTATGGAATACTATGCAGCTGTCAGAAAAGATGAAATTATGAAATTTACCTGCAAATGGATGGACATGGAGACTATCATGCTGAGTGAAATTAGTCAGAAGGAAAAGGACAGATATAGAATGACTGCATTCATTAATGGGATATAATAGATACCAGTGCTTTACTAAATGTGGGAAATGGTAATGGCAGATTAAAACTCACCATTGAATATACACAAAGAGACTTAAGTGAGAAACTCTAAATATCTGCAGGGCTAGCCACAATGTGTAAAATAAGAGGGAGAGAGATGCAGAGACAGAGAGACACAGAGAGAGAAAGAGAGGAAACTGGGGTACCTGCTATTGAAGCAGCCTGGGGGGTGTGCAGGAGGGGTGGGGTACATTGGTGGTGGAAATGGGGCACTGGTGGAGGGAGGGGTGCTGGAATACTGTATTACCAAGAACCAACTATGAACACCTTTGTAATTGTATGTCTCACAGTGGTATAATAAAAAATAAAAAAAATAAAATATCTAGCTATAAAGACATACTCTATATATTACTAGGGTCACACTGCCCTTTAGAGCTGGACAAGATTGACTCACTCCTTAATTTGTTTAAAGTTCAGGTACTTCCTCAAATTTTCTGCAAAAGTTCCAAGGGCAGATTCCTTGTAAATTTGAGCTTTGGCTCATCTTTGAAGAATTGTTTAGGGATCTCTCTGCCTCCCTTTTCAGACCCCTACATGACACAAAGACTCAGAGTTAAAGCCAGCCTCCCTCCTTATGCTTATATGGTGCTTGTGTGCAGAGACTCCACCAAAGATTGGGAGGTGGCTAGGGGGACCGTTATATCTTTATATCACGGCACACAATTTATGTCTAAGAAAAAAAAAGCAAAAAAGGGCCCTTTTTAAAAGTTTTTCATTACTCTCACACATACTTCCCTTTTCCTCTCTCAATTCTTTTTAATTTTAATTCTTATGACCTCTGGGTATGAGGTACCTTTTCATCAAAGAGGTTTGCCTATGTGCTGTATTTCTCTTAATCAGGTAAAAAGGCACCAGTTCAGGTTGCCGGACTATGTGGAGAATGGAGCATGTGCCCTGATCTAAAGGCTGAAGTCAAGGGTATTGAACTACCGCGACTTTCCCCTTATACATACCTTAGATAAAATAACAAACAAATTTGGCTCTAATCATATGGACTCTATGGAAAGCAATAGACAAGATCTCTCTAGGAAGGTAGGGATGCCTCACAAGTGAGCAAGTGGGAGCCAGAGTGATAGATAGTACAGTGGGTAGGGCATTTGCCTTGTACCACGACAAACCTGGGTTCAATCCCCAGCATCCCATATGGTCCCCCAAGCACCCCCAGGAGTAATTCCTGAGTGCAGAGCCAGGAGCAACCCCTGAGAATTGCTGGGCGTGACCCCCCAAAAAAACCAAAAACAAGCATACAAGGAGCTCCTTAGTGTAGGATGGAATAGTGAAGGAAGCAAGGTCAGGGCTAAAGGACTAAGAGTCAAGGTCGGGGCCTCAGCTTCCCTGGATACTGCGCTCTGGTTCAGGACTTAGAGAGCCTGAGAGATGGTACAGGGGTTAAGGCACTTGCCATGCACACTGTGGCTTACCTTGGTTCAATTCCCATCATCAGGGGTCACTTCTGAGCACAAAGTCAGGAATTGTCCCTTAGCAGGGGGCCAGGTATGGCTCCAAAATTTAAAAACAAAACAAACAAAAAACTCCTGGAACTCTGAGGAGTCTATGAGGTTCAAATTCAGACCTGACTTTTCAAGTTATTAAGAATGTTTGTTAAGTTAGGAAACATCTAAGAGCCAAATGTATTATTTAGAGCCTTAGATAAAAGTACAAGGGCGCTTTAGCCATTTTACATAGCCCCTGCTCTCCCTGATGGCAAGAGTTTTTCCTAACCAAAACTTTGGTTTCATCTCAAAGAAGAATCCCAATTTAATGACATTTTTTCTACTCTACTATGATCATCTATTTCTATTTTAGTTCAAAACATTCAGCATTAGGGCTAGAGAGATAGTAACCAGGTAGGGCTCTTGCCTTGAACAGGACTGAACTGGGTTTGATCCTTAGCACCCCATATGGTCCTTTTAACCTACCAGGAGTGACCCTGAGTGCAGAGACAGGAATAAACCATGAACAATGCAGGGGTGTGACCCAAAAAATAAAAACACTGAAACAGAAAGCATTCAACATTAATATCATGTGAACCTGCTGTGCAACAGACTTGGATCCAAGAGCTTCTTACAATGCTTCAAATTAGGAACCGATTCTAGCCATCAGGGAGAGCAAAAATCAGCTAGAGAAGGTCCCAAAATTGAGTTGTGTTGAGAGGGGGGGGGAGGGAGGAGGCGGGGTTTCCCAAGGTTAGGGACCAGATGCAAACTGTCACAGCATCATTTGATTTTGAAGCCGAACTTTCCTACAGCCAGGGCTGCTAGGAACTGACCTCTCCGGGCTGGGGCTTACCTGGAGAATCTCTCGGGGGAGAGGAAGACACAGTGGGAATAA
Organism: Cryptotis parvus; assembly: GCA_021461705.1. NCBI lineage: Eukaryota > Metazoa > Chordata > Mammalia > Eulipotyphla > Soricidae > Cryptotis > Cryptotis parvus. Next base: position 11,641 of record JAJIBD010010868.1, read on the forward strand.
TTGGCATCTTGTTAGCGCTGAGAGCTAGACTGGGAGGCTGGGCAGCCGATTGGGAGGGTTTTCCCCTCAGGTTGCTCGCCATCTGCTCTGAACTCCGCTTCCCATCGGAAAGGTCAATATGGGTGTGTGGGTAGAGCCTATTGTGGGCTCCACATGCTGCGTGAGGTGCAGCTGCTCTCGGCTTGGTCACGCCTGGGTTTGCACCCCAAGACCTTCTAAAGCTCTGTGAATTATGCTAATGAGCCATCTGCCACAGCCTTTCCAGGGCTGGCTGATCACAAAAGGAAACCAGGAGGCTCTAAGGGGCAGAAATGAAGGTGTGGAGGAGGTGCCTCCGAGGCTCTGAGCCCACCCCCACTTCTCTCTGGGGCACTGTCACCCCTAAAGGGAACTGTCTGGATATTTAGTCCAGTCTCCCATCCCCTAGGAACCCAGGGAAAACAAGCCAGGGGGTCCCATAACGGTGCAGGGAATACACCTACTCAAAGAGCAACTGAGCGGAGGTGCGTCTGCTGACACAGTGTATTCTCTGGGCGCCACTGTGGACATTCGCCTTTTGTGGGAGAAGAGTCTTTCCCTTGGGACCAGTTGAGGAAGCAGCCAGGCTCGCCTCGTTAACATCATCCATTCTCTGGAAACGTGACATTTGTACCCACACTCCTTCATGCACCAGTTCCTGATTAGTAGTTGCTATTGAGATGCAAAATCATTTAGACAGATACATAGAACAGCAAATATATGAGTCGTGATGCACAGATCTAGAAATACCTGTTGGCGGAAATGTTGTCATCTATAAACAACCTTGAAAGACAGAAATTTCATTTTATTTATGTTGATTTGTACTTAGTATATGTATATGTGTGTGTTGTGTATGTGAATATGTTTATGTATTTATATATGAACTCATATGTGTGAATTTATGAGCTTGAGAATAATAGGTATATCTATTTATTTATTTGAGGTGGTTGAGCCACACCTGGCAGTGATCAGGGATCACTTCTTTTCTATGCTCAGGGATCATGCCCGATTGTACTGAGAAAACCATATGTGATGCCAGGTATCAAACTGGGTTGTCTGCATGTAAGGCAAGTGCCTCATGCCTTGTAATATCTAGTCTATTAAGTGCACACGCACACACACACATCCCTACCTATGAGGAATGTCTGTTACTTTCAGAAACTCAAGTCAAGACAAATCTGTCATCCTAGATGACTCTTTTGGGCACCTTCCCAATCAGCAATATCTCCTCAATCCTGACCTAATTTCCATACCACAGGTTGTTTTCCTGTTCTAGAATTGCAAAAACATATCTTTATACCAATACAGGCTTTTATGTGCTAGACCTCTTTCACCAAGAATGTATTTTAGGATCCTTTCATATCTACAGCCTCCTCTTTAAAAAAATTCAAACTTAAGTTCCAGAGAGACCTTTTGTATTTTGAATGATTTCTTTTAGAAATTTACCATTATCATTTGCTACTTGCTTTGCATGTGGTTCAAGTAGTTCTTTTTCTCTTCCTTTTATTTGAGTGAGTTCTATATGTCTTCAAGGTAGCTTTGCAATTAGTTTCTATCATATTCACAGTCTACTGTCAAGTATGTATTTAATAAAGTGTGAGAAACTAGTTCTGTATGTCTTCAAGTAGCTTTGCAATTAGTTTCCATCATACTCACAACCTATTGTCAAATATGTATTTAATAACGAGTGAGAAACTAACAAAGAGTTTGACCAAATGTAGTCAAATTTGTAGGAAAAAGAATAAAGGATTAGTAGAAGAGAACATATTTATACAATTATTTTTGAGATGTTTTACAAGATTACATGTTTTAGGGGAGTAATCTCATATATATCTGTATCTATATCTATCTATCTATCTATCTATCTATCTATCTATCTATCTATCTATCTATCTATCTATCTATCTATCTATCTATCTATCTATCTATCTATCTATCTATCTATCTATCTATCTATCTATCTATCTATCTATCACTAATCTCAGAAGATATGGTGAGCTGATGAAACTCACAAGTACATCAGCCTTTAAGCTGAAAAATTCCGGGGCCTTCTTGGGAGGAGAATAGCGGAGAATCATTCCAGTTATTCAGTTCTGGAGCTCTTGTTCTGTGATGTCCTGAACACAGCTGCCAACACTTCAAATTCCACATACTGACAACCCAGTAGGAGCAGAGCAAATTAAAGGACTCTGGCATCAATGTTTATCAAAGATATTAGTGTATAGTTTCCTTTCTCGTGTTGTACTTTTCTAGCTCTGATATTAGAGTGATAATGACCTCATAAAAGTATCTGGGTAGTATTTCTAGAAAGCATTTGATGACTCTTCTCTAATTTTTAGAAGAGTTTAATCAAGATGAATAGTAGGTCTTCACTGAAGGTTTTATAGCATTTACTAGTGAGATCATCTGGTCCTGGATTTCTGATCCTAGTAGTGGGTTTGCTTCTGTACTTGCCATTATCTCTTAAAGCTTTCCATTGTTTTCTAGCTCTATTCCAAAAGATTGCATGATTCTCAAATTTGTTCATTTCTTTAAAAAATAATTTTATTTTATTTTAGGCACTTTAGTTTACAATACAGTTAATGGTAGCATTTCTTGCATAAAACATTTCAACCCCCGGAGCCGGGGTGATAGTCCAGTGGGCAGGGGGCGTTTGCCTTGCATGCAGCCGACCCAGGTTCGATCCCGGCATCCCATATGGTCCCCGAGCACCATCAGGAGTAATTCCTGAGCAAAGAGCCAGGAGTAACCCCTGAGCATTGCTGGGTGTGACCCAAAAAGCAAATAAATAAATAAATAAATTCAACCCCACATCCCCCACCAGAGTATTTGCATCCCAGTCCCTCACCTTTTGTCCACTCCCTGCCTCGACCATCCCATGGAAAGTTTCCTACTGAAGATAAGTTTTCAGTTGTCTTTGGCATTTGTTATTCACCTACTTTGTTTATTTATACCCCACAGATGAGAGAGATCATTCTGTGTCTGTCCCCCTCCTTCTAGCTTCACTCAGCATGAGACTCTCCAGATCCATTCACAAAGAAGAAAATTGAATAATTGCATCTTTCCTTACAGATGAGTAGTATTTCATTGTGTAGATGTACCATAGTTTCTTTGTCTAATCATGTATTCTTGAGCACTTGTGTTGTTTCCAGATTTGGGCTATTGTAAATAGTGCTGCAGTGAATGTTGTAATGTAGCCAGTAATGATCTCTGGGCACAAAGCCAGAAGTAAACTCTCAGCACCATCTGATGTAACTCTCAAACCAAGTAAATAAATAAATAAAAATTAAATCCATTATTTGTTGCAGTACACTGTTGCCCAGGGCCTCTGTATCTTGCCTGGAATTCCTCCTGCAGGCCGCTTTGTAGACAGGGCAGGAGGACTGTTTGAATGTGGCAGTATATCTTACCATGTATTCTATGATAGCTGGCATAAATATTTTCTCTCATGTTACCAATATCATCATGGGACTAGCTAGATCTTACCAGTATATTTACCTGGCCACGTTGGATCTCTAAGTAATTAGACCAGAGAGAAATGCTGTTTGCCTCAAAGCAAGCATGACTCTTTTTTTAATTTTTTATTTTTATTTTATTTTTTTTTTAATTCTTACTGTGCAACAAGCACTATTCTAATTTTATTTATTTATTTATTTACTGCTTTTTGGGTCACACCCAGCATTGCTCAGGGGTTACTCCTGACTCTGCACTCAGGAATTACTCCTGGCGGTGCTCGGGGAACCATATGGGATGCCGGGATCGAACCCGGGCTGGCATGGGCAGGCCATGTGCAAGGCAAACGCCCTACCTGCTGGACTATTGCTCCGACCCCTACTTTTTTTTTATTTATTTTTGACAATTACAAAAATGTTCATGTTTGGGTTTAAAGCCATACAGTGTTCTAGCACCCATCCCTCCACCAGTGCTCACCTCCCACCACCAATGTCCCCGATACCCTTCCCCCTCCCCTAGCCTGCCTCCATGACAGTTTCTCCATCTCTTTTCTCTCTTTCTCTCTCTCTCTCTTACCTCTCTTACATGTTGTGGATTGTAATAGACTTTCGACAATCATTGGTTCACTGTTCCTTTCTCTGTCTTACCTAATCTCTGCTCCAACACATTTGTGGTAGTTTCAACCTTTGGCAAGACCTCCTGATCCACATTTCGCCTGACCTTGGATATTGATATCATAATATCAATATCCATCTTGGCCTAGGATTCTAAACTTACATGTGGCCGAGGCCCAGCTAGGAACTTAAATCTGGGGTTTTTCCTATTGTTGGATTATATACCAGAACCCATGAGAGTAAAGCTTTTGAACTTTGCTGGATTCTCATGTCTTCCTCAGTCAGCTGGCTGCCGATCCCCTTGCGGCAGAAGGGGATTCCCTGACCCTGCTCCCAGATTTTGTCTGGGCACCCAGTGCAAGTGGACAATTATTATTCTCCAAGTTATTTATGAGCATTTTGCCCTCTGTTTACTGAAAGGGTCATGCCACCTTGACTGAGGGCAAACTAGCATGATCCCTCCTTTGATCTTGGCAGAGTTGATAAATGGTAGTCTCAATATAGCCAGGGTGGTGGTCTCCTGGTAAATTCTAATTATCTCACACTGGGACCAGTGGTTATTAAGAGAAATTGTGGCCAATCTAGATAGCATTGAAATCATAGTAGAGATTATAATCATATTCTAAGAGTTATTAATTCAGAGTCAAAATGACTCCTGTAAGTGCCACACCCTCTATCATTGTATATACAAAAGAGAGATCTCTTTAGTATGAACTCTGGCTTAAAGACATGTAAATAGCTTAAACTGTAAGTAGCTTAAACAGCAAAGATCCAAAGTTTGGTAGGCCATGTCATCCAACAACTCTTCTGTATTCTTTTCATAGAGGTAGAAAGGAATAACCTTATAAATTGTTATGACAAACTTAGGCTTAGTGTTAAAACAGGCAGAATTCAATTTGTATTTTAATATTTTTATCAAGTGTGTATTCAGGGCCAAATAGTAGTTCAATGAACCAAGCACCTACTTTGCATGTGAGAGACCCAGGTTTGTTCCCTAATACTGCCTGGTCTCCCAAACACAACCAGGAGTGACCACTGAACACTGAGCTAGGAGTAGCCCCTAGTACTAAATGCCCCTCATCCCACAAAAATAAAGTGTGTCTCCTGGAGATGGATATTGTTCCAATAGAAAATGAATTTCATGCAATCCAAAGGTTCTTAGAGTTGGCAAAAGATATATTTTTAAAATCTAGGAATGTCAATGCTGCAGACTTCCATGTAGATTGCATGCTTTGGTTATCTGAACTTGACCAGGCCCTTTAAACACTTAGAAATAAGACTAAGGCAATAGACTCAGTCTGACAGTTGGGATCATGAGAAACATTTCCTTGGAGCCTACAGCTAGCTCTATTGCTCAAATCTCAGCCAACCTGCCAAATGTTGCAGGGAAGGAAAGATGAGAGTTGTTTAAGATGACACATCTGTCATAGGCAGACCAACATCTGTATTACAGCTCAAGTGTCACATCTCTGCTGCTACGTTTATTCCAGGCTTCATAACTGTAGTCAGGAAGGCTCCACCCAAGAAGCCCTTGTGCTGTGTCTTAGTTTCCCAGGAGGACAGGCTTAAACACAAAAAGGTGAGGCTAGGCAACACTCAGATCTGCTTTATGCAAATAGAATTTGAGTTTTTATTGGTGAAAAGTTTGTTGAGCATTGATTGGTCAAAATTTAATCCTGGTAGTCTATTGCTGGTTAGCCTGGTTTCACTTCCTTAAGGGATTCCAGGTGAACAGCTGGGCATCCCCTAACCTGCCACAGTTCCTGGAACACAATTTGCAAGAGATTCTCATCACTGGTTCTCACCCAGATTCATTTGGCTCCTTTTACTTTCTAAAATGATTTATCATTGTCTTTTGGGGGTAGGGGAGTGGGGAAGCACTAAGCCCAACTTGATTTATAAAATATTATTAAAATATTTTTAATAAAAATATTTTATACTAGTAATTTTAGGTGTAGAACTTGTTCACTTTGTTAACAGTATTAGAACAATAGAAGGGACATAAGATTCACCTTGTGTGTATATATATATATGTTATAATTGGATGTATAATACTGAAAGTCTTGTGAAAACTTTATTAATAAGTAAATTATAGTTATTTAAAGGAAATAGAATGATTAAATGCACAAATGCATCTGAAATATTTAAAAAGGATTTAACTTACTGTTTGTAAATAATCTAAAACTTTATCATTAAAGGTCCCTTCAAAAGTGATGATTAAAATTCTCCAGAGTAAACCCCAGAATATCATTATCTGTAACTGAATTTAAAGTTTAATAAATAGGATTCGTAGTCTATATCCTTGAAAACTTGAGTTTTAATTTTTTTAATAAGCCAAACTTTGTGGAATTTTTTTGGTACCCAAACACCATCTTCAGAGGCCCTGAAACACTACATTAGCAGGGGTGGTCTCATTATTAGCAACCAGTTGGTGTTATTGAGAGCAGGAAATGTCACAGAAGTGTTCATCACTAGCTAAACTAGTGTTTGGTAAGTGACAAACACCTCTTCTTTTTTTGTAGTTAAAGAAGCCAAACACTTCTTTAACTACACTAAACTCACACAACACAGTCAGAATAATGAGATCTTACTCTTGGATAAAATGAAACCTATGTTTTCTTTGGAAAAAATTCAAACTTCCACCCACATTATGCATCCATGCATAGCCTCTCTGGAAGATGCCACACTATAATTCATATCTGGCTCCACTAAAGCCAGGATGCATCCTTTATTGTTCCTAGAATGAGAAAGATTCTATTTCTTCTGTGGTATTTCTGTTCATGTTTAACACCCATCAAATTGGACTTCACCCTGATCAATGATATACCTCTATTTTTTCCCTAACTTAAATTTTTCTAACTTAAATTTTCCTAACAAAAAATATTGTGCCACCAAAAACGTCTTTTAATTGAATCACCATGAGATACACAGTTACAAAGCTGTTAAAGATTGGGTTTCAGTCATACAATATTCCATCCTTTCACCAGTATCGGGGAATGGCCGCGGGGTCCCCGACAGTGTCAGGACAGAGGTTGTCTTCTAACTCCGAGGACACCGGGAGAACAGATGAAAACTCACGAGTCCGGTGCAGTTCCAAAAATGGCTTTTAATAGTACAAAAGCTCTTCCACAGCACTCCAATATAATGAACAAACTTTAGCTCTGGTCCGAACTTAGACCATACCAAAGAGCCTAAGTCTCCCACCAAAGAGAGAGAGGATCTCACCCGAGCTGAGTCCTACCTAGAAGGAGCAAAAGGCCAAAAGCCAAAAGCCAAAAGCCGCAGGAGCCAAAAGCTGAAGGCTGAGGAACCAAAAGGCAAAAGGTGAAACGGCCTCAAGTCAGCCCCTTATATACACCAAAGTAATCCAATCGGGAGGGGCATGTCAACAAAGAACTCTAAACAGAATGTAGTGCCACACCTTATTGCAGGTATAAACAAAGGTTATGCCAAGGACTAAGGAGATTATCTCTTATGTAAAACACTGGAGAGAGGGGGCTGATATAAAGTAATACATCTTAACTTCATGAGCTTCATGTAATCTAGATGGTACCCACAAGGTCCTTATTATTATTATCTGCACCAGGGTGATTCTGAGTATCTTGTTCTCATGTACTGAAAGGGTCACACTCGCCTGCTTAAAGCAAACTAGTATGATCCTTCCTATAGTCTTTCTATAGTCTCAGCGTAGCCAGGGTTGTAGTCTCCTGGTAAATTCTAACTGTCCCACGCTGGGTGCAGTGGGTATAAAGAGGAGCTGTGCCCAATCTAGAAAACATAGAAGTCTTCGTAGATGTGTAAGTCAGAAGTTATTCAATCAAGGTGACTTCTGTAACTGCTACACCATCTAGCAGTGTTTACATAGAAGAGAAATCTCATTAGAATGAACCTTGACTTAAGTAGATTAAGCTGGGAGTGGGCAAAACAACAAAACTCCCAGAATAGGGGCGGAGCGATAGCCCAGCGGGTAAGGCATTTGCCTTACACGTGGCCGGCTTGTGCCGGCCCAGGTTCGATCCCGGCATCCCATATGGTCCCCGAGCACCGCCAGGAGTGGCTCCTGAGTGCAGAGCCAGGAGAAACCCCTGAGCATTGCCGGGTGTGACCCAAAAAAAAAAAAAAAAAAAAAAACCTCCCAGAATAGCTAAACCTGTCCTCCAACACACCAGTGTACATTTCCTACCACTAGTGTCCTCCATTTCCCTCCTGTCACCCCAACCTTCACCCAGCCTGTCTCTATGGCATGTACTTTTTCCTCCTCCTCCTCCTCCTCCTCCCTCTCCTCCAACCCCTCTTCCCCCCCTATTTGCAATAAAAATACTGAGAGGTTGCCGTGCTTGTCCATATACCTACCTTCAGCACTCAGTTCTTATCCAGCTATCTTTGTCATAGTGGTCCCTTCTCTATCCCTCTGTCTCCTCCCTCAGCACCTGAAGCAGGCTTCTAACCATGGACCTATCCTCCACCCTTGTTTCTACTGTTCCTGGATATTAGTCTCATGCTTTTGTTGTATTCCACAAATGAGTGTAATCGTTCTATGTCCCGCTCCAGAAACTCTTTTTCCTTTCCAATTATCTAGGTACCTAATTTCCTGGGTACCTAATGCAAGTTTAAAAAGACACAAAGTCATTCCCATACTAGTGACACTGGGAGTCTCAACCAGAATAAGCAGCAGAGTTGAAGAAATTATATCCTCTACCTGGGCATGTAATCACCACTCTTTGGAACACATTTAAATCCTGATGATACAGTGACTGCCCTTTATGCATTCCAAAAGCATTAATTCTATTGCTGCAGTAGTTCTCCAGAATAATGGACCCTGGATATGCTCACCACCACCCAAGGGTGCACTTGTTATAAGAAAATGTTTGTTTTCGGGTCAGTATAGACAAGTCCAAGACAATATAAAGCAACCTCACTGAACAAGCCTCCTTACTCTCAGAAAAAACTCTCAACAGTTGGCTACCTTTAAAGGCCAAGATGAACTTTTTTATAGTCCCATATGAAGGCTATAATCACCTAATCAATCTAATCACTTGTCTTCTTTGTCTAATAATCAAATTTGTTTCCCTTCTCACCTTCAGGCCCCTCAATTTACAACTTGTGGTTCAGACAACCAACAGCTTAGCCCCATGGGCACCATGTTTTTGTATTTCTGTGTGGTCTCTCTCTGTGATGCAGTGGGACAGCCCATAGGGATGCCCATAGGGACAGCTGCACATCAACACCTGTTGGAGGACAGGTTTAGCTATTCTGGGAGTTTTGTTTTGCCCACTCCCAGCTTAATCTTATTTAAGCCAAGGTTCATTCTAATGAGACTCTCTTCTATGTAAACACTGCTAGAGGGTGTGGCAGTTACAGAAGTCACCTTGATTGAATAACTTCTGACTTATACATCTACTAAGACTTCTATGTTTTCTAGATTGGGCACAGCTCCTCTTTATACCCACTGCACCCAGCGTGGGACAGTTAGAATTTACCAGGAGACTACCACCCTGGCTATGTTGAGACTATAGGAAGACTATAGGAAGGATCATACTAGTTTGCTCTAAGCAGACGAGTGTGACCCCTTTCAGTACACGAGAACAAGATACTCAGAATCACCCTGGTGCAGATAATGATAAGAAGGACCTTGTGGGTTCCATCTAGACTACATGAAGCTCATGAAGTTAAGATGTATTACTTTATACCAGCCCCTCTCTCCAGTGTTTTATATAATAGATAATCTTGGTAGAAAGTATTAGACCTTGGCATAACCTTGTTTATACCTGCAATAGGGTGTGGCACTACACTCTGTTTAGAGTTCTTTGTTGACATGACCCTCCTGATTGGATTACTTTGGTGTATATAAGGGGCTGACTTGAGGCCGCTTCACTTTTGCCTTTTGGGCCTTTTGTTTTGGCTTTTGGCTTTTTGCTCTTTGGCCTTTTGCTCCTTCTTCTGGGTAAGACTCAACTCGGGTGAGATCCTCTCTCTTTGGTAGGAGACTTAGGCTCTTTTGTATGGTCTAAGTTCGGACCAGAGCTAAAGTTTGTTTATTATATTGGAGTGCTGTGGAAGAGCTTCTGTACTATTAAAAGCCATTTTTGGAACTGCACCAGACTCGTGAGTTTTCATCTGTTCTCCCAGCATCCTCGGAGGTAGAAGAAAACTTCTGCCCTGACACTATCGGGGACCCCGGCAGAGTTCCCCGACAGAAAGGGAAGGAAAAGAGAAAGAGAGAGAGAGAGAGAGAGAGAGAGAGAGAGAAATAGGTGCCAGAGTGATAGTCCAGCAGGTAAGGCATTTGCCTTGCACGTGGCCAACCCAGGTTCGATCCCGGCATCCCATATGGTCCCCCAAGCACTGCCAGGAGTAATTCCTGAGTGAAGTGCCAGGAGTAACCCCTGAGCATCGCTAGGTGTGACCCAAAAAATCAAAAAGAGAGAGAGAGAGAGAGAAAGAAATAAAGAACCTGCCATAGAGGCAGGCTATGGGAGGCGGGAGGGAATCAGGGACATTGGTGGTGGGAAATGGGCACTGGTGGAGGGATGGGAGCTGGAACACTGTATGACTGAAACCCAGATATGAACATCTTATGAACATCTTTGTAATTGTATATCTCATGGTAGTATAATAAAATATTTTTTAAAAATGCACTCAGGCCATTGAGCATCTCTACAACCCCCTCTTTTAAATGACTGAGTACTATTCCAGGGTGTATGTGTGTTTGTGTGTGTGTGTGTGTGTGTGTGTTGTCTTCTTTATTAAGTTGTTTGTGATGTGCATTCAGTTTGTTTCTAACTTTTTAGCTACTGTGAAGAAATAGGTGCATCTATCCTTTTTTGAGTTAGTACCTTTGAATATTTTTTGATAAATATAAGCAAATCAAGTAATTCTATTTCTTTGTTTGGGGGTACCACGCCCAGAAATTCTCAGGGATTTCTCATGGCTCTATACTCAGGAATCATTGCTGGCAGGACTCAGGATACATATGTACTGGATACATATGACTCAGGATACATATGTACTGGATACATATGAGCTGCCAGAGATCGAACCCAACTTGGCTATATGCAAGAGAAATGCCATATATACTTTTCTATCTCTCCTGCCACCAAGGTAATTCTATTTTTATTGGGGTCCTGGGGTTGGATCATATCCAGAAGTACTCAGAGCTTACTCCAGGCTCTGTGCTCAGGGTTCACTCCTGCATGGGGCTTGGAGGATCAAATGAGATGACGGGAATCAAACCTGAGTGAGCCACATGCAAGGTCAGTGCCCAACCTGCTTTACTATTTCTCCAGTCCTTAATTTTTGAGGAACCTTCAGACTGTTTTCCAACATTACACCAACAATTTACATTTCCAAATGCAGTGTCCTTTTTCCTCCACATCCTTGCCACCACTTGTTTGTTTTTTAAATCGTATTGACATAGAATATTCTCATAGGCATGAAATGACAATTCATGTATTTCGTTTTGCATTATTCTATAATATATTGTGACAATAAACTTTTTTTATGTGCCCATTGGCCACCTTTTGTGTCTTCTTCAGAGAGTATGTAGTCAAATCTTTTGCCCATTTTAAAATGTTATGGTTTGCTTTTCTTGCTGATAACTATTATTGTACAGAAGCCTCCCCATTGCATAAAAATCCAATTGTAAACCATTTTATAAAGTAGAAAATTCCATCCTACTTTTATTCTCTTTTTTCCTAAAGAAAAAAGTAAGTCCTTCCTATGGTGGAACGTATGCTGTAAATCCATGTCCTGTACAGTAATGAAATGAATCCTGTGGCCGGAGTTTGCCTTTTCCACAGTTCTCCTAGAGCAATAGACTGCCTTTTACTTTGTCTGTAGCTATGGGTAGATTTCTCTTTTTCTTTCTTTTTTTTGTGAAAAGACAATCCCCTTCCAAACATCCCCTACCAAAAAAAAGCCACTCAACAACAGATATCTGATCTGAAAGCCTTTAAATATCTGTTTCTCTTCCATTTTTCCTGAACCTATTTTCTACTACATTGAGTATAACACTGTTGTGAAGTAGGTTGGTGGGGCCGGAGCGACAGCCCAGCGGGTAGGGCGTTTGCCTTGCACGCGCCGGCCTGTGCCAGCCTGGGTTCAATCCCGGCATCCCATATGGTCCCCCGAGCACCGCCAGGAGTAATTCCTGAGTGCAGAGCCAGGAGGAACCCCTGAGCATCGCCGGGTGTGACCCAAAAAAAGCAAAAAAATAAAATAAAATAAGAAGTAGGTTGGTGCCACTCTAAATAAAATGATACAGTAGAAGTGCTTGTACGGTATAGGAGTGCAGGCTCTTGCACCAAAAATATTGATGCTGACAATGCAGGGCTCCAGCAGGTCCTGTGCCTGCAAATGACCGTGTAAATTATTGCCAATATAAAGTTTCTCTGCAAAGGGATTAACTGTGCTTAGTCTGCTAGTGCCCAAGGAACATTCATTTGCTGAGAAAAATTCCTTCAAGTTAATTAGTGTTTGGGAAATAAAATAACCTAAAACAGTAACAATCATGGTCAACAAGGAAAATGTCATTCTGTTTCTTGGGAGGTAGCCAAAGAAGGGTGTGGGGGAAACCTGACTTTTATACAGACAGAATATTTTCCCATCCTGCCTTTTTTGGATTCTTTATCAGGTCTCACAATTAGGTTGTCTAAGAAAGATTAATAGGAGAAAAGAAATTTAATTTCCTACATACCAAAAAGAACATCAAAGATAAGAGATCTGGGATGAGTTGGGCAATTGGAACTGATTTAGCATCCTGAGTTAGGGACTAGGATAAGGGACTGTGGGAGGCATCAGAGGGTGCGAGAGTGATTCCCAGGATAAGCCAAGAGCAGATGCTAAGTAATGAGGAGTTACTCAGGTGAAAGTGCTGCCTGCTCATGTGCTGTCTGGGCCAGGCACCTGCCTAGGTTATTTTGGGTATTTAAGGTTGAGAGAAGCATTTTTATTGTATGGATAATTTTGTTTTTTGCCTTTTTTTGGGTCACATCCAGCGATACTCAGTGGTTACTCCTGGCTCTGCACTCAGGAATTACTCCTGGCGGTGCTCGAGGCACCACATGGGATGCCAGGGATCGAACCTGGGTCAGTCGTATGCAAGGTGAATGCCCTCCCTGCTGGACTATTGCTCCAGCCAAAAGATATTTGATGTTCAAGTGTATGGATAACTTTTGACTGCTTTCTGCTGAAAATAATTTTGGTGTCAAAGTTGAACAGTTTGGAATAGTCTGTTCTATGCCGTGTGGCCACGCTCCTCCTCCAAATATCCACTATAGGGCTGTCAAAGAGATACTTTGGCAACAAACACTACAGAACTGCTAAGTTCATCAAAAAAGTCTGCACAACCTTTCCTTCATGCAAATCAGTTAAAGGAAGTATTTATTGAGCACTTACTTGATGCAAAGTTCCTTCATTGCTATATTGACTTCAGAGATGTATTTTCCTCACTATCATTATTGTTTAATGGAAAATATATCTATTCCCCTTTTGGCAGAGGGTTGGTTTAGGCCACATCAGGTAGTGTTCAGGGCTTTCTCCTGGCTCTATGCTCCAGAGTCACTTCTGGCAGTTTTGAAGGGACTACGTATGGTACTGGGGATTGAATTGGGGTCAGCTGCCTACAAAGCAAGCACTTTTCCTTGTTTACTATCTCTCTGGTCCCTTGGAAAATATACCTTGATATTATATTATATTGGGTGACACGCCTTACTGAGTCTTAGGCTCCAGCTCTGCTTAGCTTATGTGAAGAGCTACTCCCTCCTCGGAGCAGATACAAAGAGAACTTGGGCAGAATTGGATTGATTTCATGATTTTATAAAGCATAAATATTTTTATCATGAATATTATGATACACTTCCTGCTCCCATGGGTCTTTGCAAGGGACATACATGTAGATATTCCAAGAATACTTGGCCACATTGGATCAACCATAATGTAATCAGTTCTCCTAGTTCAAAGAGACATGTCAGTACACCTCCAACCAAGCTGACATGTCTCAGATTCTAAAGGTAATGCAAAGTGAATTATTCTGATGGATTTTGGACCTTAGTGGAATCTAGAATCTGGAATCAGCTGACTATATATTCATGGAAAGAAGTATTATGCCATTCTCTACAAATTACATTCTGAACTGCTTTCTAGTTCAGAGATACAGCCCCTCCCAACTTCACTAGGCAGATTTTATCTCAGGGAATCAGCTTTGGCTTTTGTGAAGCTTGTGCCATAGGGCCCACCTAAAGATCTGCATTTCAAAGGATCATTTTCCTAGCTTCAACTCTAGATAGCATAGCCCACAATGGGCTGGGCAGGAAGGTTTTGGTGGGCTTCTATCTATAAGATAAGCTAGGAGAAAGGAGAAGGCGCTTTTTCCATTTTGGCTTCTCCTTGCTCTCTGCTTCTCCCTTCTGCCTCTCTGTTCTCTTCCCTGTTAGGTCTTAGCATGTGGTAACAGCTGGGGCCTTCTTGGATTTGGGTGGGCAGAGTCCTCCCAACCTCTACTTCTGGAAGCCCCAGAAGCTGGGCCAAACTCCTGTATCTGATGCCATGTCAACTTTTTGACCCAGATCCTGAAGTCTTGGACCTTAAGGCTGGACTTCCTAATTCCTCAATGCTGAGATTCCAGTAGGAACACACCAAATTAGGTGGGATAGCAACACGAAAACCAACTAAAGTCAGGAAAAAAAAAACACAGGAGGCTCAGCTAGCAATAATCACTTGTATCACTTATCTTCCTGTTGGTCATTGATTTGCTCAAGCAGGCACCAGTAACATCTCCATACATCCTGTCACATGCTAGTGTAGCCCAAGGGCATCTGCTCGCTCCAGGAACATGAAGAGCCTCAAACCATTCCTTCAGGTCATGGGAATGAGGTCTATAATTTTTACTGTTTTTTGACATATCAAATGCCAAATAAACAATAACTAGCAATAAACAACCTAGTAAATTCTTAGACAAGGACTTGACCACCTCATAATCAGATATAACAATTGTCACATAAAATAACTTTTTATACTTATTGATTTTAATAGTGGAGCTTTGTCATCTATTCAATTTCAACTCTAGAATTGTATCAACAGTTATACAAATTTGTCCACTCATGTAATAATCATTTCTTGAGTGCTAACTAGGTGCTAAACAAATAGCAGCTATTTTTACTTGATCTAATAACATGCATCTATTCTTCCAACACCCGTGCCTTTCCCTGCTATTAAAATTGAAAAGAAGAGGTATGTAGGTTGCCCTCTCTATCCTTCTTTGACATCCTTTTTAGCATTATAGGTTGGCTAATAAGAGGGAAGTAATAGGAGTAAAAAAAATATAACTAGATTCCTTTGTGTTTCTTAGACCACCATTGTCTTCTTTCTGCATTTGAAGGAAGTTCTTCTTACCTGTTGGGGTTGTCAACATACCAGATTATTTGGTCCTAGACAAAACATTTTATTTGTTTTGAACCATGCTGGACTACACATTTTGGTTCTCTGAATTCTGTGCTCACATGCCTGGTGAGGAACAACAACGGACAAACATACAATACATATTTCCTGTTTACTCTGGTGCTCCATTGTCTTTTTATTTGAGTACAAGTTCAGGGGCTGTAGTAATAGCACAGTGAGTAGGGCATTTGCTTTGCATGCAGTGAACTCAGGTCTGATCCCTGGCATCCCCTGCTTCCCTGAGCCCTCTAGGAAATTCCTCTGCACAGGGCCAGGAGTAACCCCTGAACACCATTGGGTATTGTCCAACCTCAGACCCCCAAACCCCCAAAATAAGCAAGTTGAAAGAAAAAAATTAAGACTTTCAAAACAGCAAAAACAAATCATTGGAGTCCTTCTAAAAAGGGTCCAAATGGCTAAAGACATTGTATGACCTACACTGACCAGCCCTGTGGGGGATATTTTAATAGAATATTGATTTTTTTTCAGATTGATATAAATGCTTCAGAAAGTAGAAAAGCCTATGAAAATGAGTACAGTTACAGAGATCTCTACTGTTGGTCACTGCTCTATTCGGCCTAGAGACTGCTGTTAGGATTGTCCTATGGCTTTTGTTGTATGACAGCAAAGCTTGGGAGCTTGGCTGTTGTATACATTCACAGTTTTATCTAGCTACATGTTCTTAAGCCAGGGTTCATACTAATGAGATCTCTCTTCTATGTAAACACTGATGGAGGTTGTGGCAGTTATAGAAGTCACCTTGACTCTGAATGAGTAACTTCTGACTTATTATTATAAATCTACTAAGACTACTATGTTTTCTAGATTGGGCACAACTCCTCTTTATATCTACTGCACCCAGCATGGGACAGTTAGAATTTACCAGGAGATTACCACCTTGTCTACGTTGAGACTATCATTTAAGAATATAGGAAGGATCATACTAGTTTGCCCTTGAGCGTGACCGTTTGGAGAACAAAGATATATAGATATCTATATATCTTTGTTCTCCAAAGGGTCATGCTTTGTACTATTATATATATATATATATAAATATTTATATATATAAATATATATATTTATATATTATGAAGTCTTCAAGACTTCAATATATATTATATATATAAATTATATATATAAATTTATATATATTATATATTATATATATATCGGCAGAGCCTGGCAAGCTACCCGTGTTGTATTTGATATGCCAAATACCAGTAACAATTATAGACCTCATTCCGGAATGGATTGAGGCTCTTTATGTTCCTGGAGCAAGCAGATGCCCTTGGGCTCTACTAGCATGAGACAGGACATATGGAGATGTTACTGGGGCCCGCTCGAGCAAATCAATGATGAACAGGAAGACAGTGATATTATATATATATATATATATATATATATATATATATATATATATATATATATTATGAAGTCTTGAAGTCCAGCCTTCAAGACTTCAGGATCTCAAAATCCACGCTTTTGTACTATTATATATATATATATGGAGAACAAGATACTCAGAATCACCCTGGTGCAGTTAATAAATACTAAGGACCTGTGGGTGAGGACCTTAACCATCTAGATTACATGTAGCCCATGAAATTAAGATGTATTACTTTTTACCAGCTATCCCTCTCTCTCCAGTGTTTTACATAAGAGATAATCTCAGAAGAAGGGAATTGTCCTTGGTGTAATCCTTTGTTTATACCTGTAATAGGGTGTGGCACCACCCTTCTACACTCTTCTACTATCTAGAAGCTGTGTAGGGTTCTTTGTTGACAGGACCCTCGCTGAAGTCAGGATTACTTTTGTGTATATAAGGGAACTGAATTGAGGTACTATCCTCATTTTTGGTAGGCCTCTGTCTCAGGTGAGATCTTCTCTTTGGTGGGACTCCTTTCTGGTAGCATCCTCTTTGGTAGGACTCTCTCTCTGGTGGGATCCTCTTTGTTGGGAGACTTGGGCCCTTGTGTATGGTCTAAGTTCTGACCAGAGCTAAGGTCATTCATTATATTGGATTGCGGTGGTAGAGCTTTTTGTACTATTAAAAGCCTTTTTGGAACTGCGCCAGACTTGTGAGTTTTCATCCATTCCCGGCGGCCTTGGAGGTAGAAGAGAACTTCTGTCCTGCTACTGTTGGGGACCCCAGTGGCTCCTCAACAGGCTTCTATTAATAAAATACAAGTATAGTGACCTATCTCGCTGGGCAGAAACATACAAGAGTTGCTGTATGATTATCTCCCAGTCTCACACCACAGTAGCCAACAAGATCCAAATGGTGTAATCACTATCAACTTCTGGGTTCTGAGTAAGAACACTTGAAGTAGACACCTCCCTCCCTCGACCTGAGCCTACAGTCTTGTCAACCCAGAGAGGCCATGTGGCAAGAGTAAGAAATTAACCTCTGTGCAAAGATTGTGGGGTTATTTCTACTGCCCAAGTAAATACAATGTTATCACTGATTTTGCCCCCTCGGGAATGTAGCATTCATAAATACACCAGAACTTTGAATTCTCATTTGAGATAAATAAAACAGGCATATTTTAAAAAAGTAAATAGTTTTTTAAAGGGATACCTCTTTTTCTTCAAAGAGTAAAAATTACCTCAGATAAATATTGTCGTTATTTGCTGAGTAATCATATTAATCGTTTTATATGTGTATTGTTTGTAGAGCAAAACACAAGGATAAAGTTCTGGAAGACTGAAGCTAATTTTCATTCATATCTAGGGACCTCACTGTTTTACCAGAGTCACTATAATATACTGGAGTGTTAACTCATGGTACTGTGCAAGCCGTTTTCTTTGAAAAAAAATCTACTGAACAGAGAGAATATTAACTCGGCTGAGTCTTTTTCCTGGATTAACCTCCAGTAATGATCAGGAGAGGTAATTTACAAATCCATACCCATTCCATGGACAACCTGAGACTGAATAATTCTTTACCTAAAATTCTCCCAAAGGTTGTATGGTGATTATACACCATACCAACTTTCCTTTTTCTGTGATCTCTAGAAAGAAACAGGCTTTATAAAGGAGAAGAAGGAAATAACATGGAAAACTTGCCTTAGAAGCAACCCTAAGAACAAGAATCAGAGATATTTAATGATTCTTTTGTATTCGAGATGAATCCTCTGTGGAAAACAAAAGCCAATGAATGCAAAGGTCTGAAAAGAAAATTAACAATTCTCTTGGTTGGTCTTGATATTTGATGTCATATAAATTTCAATGAACTAAGTCTCCAATTTCTTTTTTTGGAGCAAATATAAAATAAATTCTGCTCTCTGTAGACTTTAACAGATGGAAAAAGAAATGTATTGACTTTTTTAAAATGCTATCTCTGAGATTCAGTTACTTGAAGGTTTATAGAATTCCAAGGAAACTCCATATGTTTGGAAATACCTGGTTACTGGCATTTGTAGGTTAATTAATTGCTTTCTACTTTGTTGGATAACCTTGAGTTTTGGTACAGGCAGAAACTTGCAGATTCTGAAAAGACAAATATGAATAAATTACCACCAGTCGGTAGTATCCTAACCACTACTCTAATCTAGGTGTCATATCTAGATTATAATCCCCTGCCCAGTATCTTGCCTCAATGCAGTCTTCTGTTTCTATCAACTATACATTAAATAAATTGCAAGAGGCATCAAAATTTCTCAGGACTGAGGCTAGAGCGATAACACAGCGGGCTAGGTGTTTGCCTTGCATGTGGCCCACCCGGTTCTATCCCTGGCATCCCATATATGGTCCCTGAGCACTGCGGCCCTGAGCATTACTAGGAGTAATTCCTGAGCGAAGAGCCGGGATTAACTCCTGAGCATTGCTAGGTGTGACCCAAAAAGCAAAATAAATAAATAAATAAATAAGGAAACAAATAAATAACTGGGGGCCATTTCATTACTGGGGGCCAGAGAAACAAGAAGTACAGCAAGTAAAGTACTTGCATGCTGGATGTGGCCCCAAAGAAATAAAAATAAAATTTTAAATAAAATTGAAATTGTTTTGTGAAAAGCCAAGGCACCTCTAATCCTACTATTGTTGAAGAAGGAAAAAATTCTAGAAAGTGGTTGTTCTTAGGCAGAAATGATTTGGGTATAATTATAGACTAGCTGCTGCAGCTGGCCTAGGAACATATTTCCAAGTGAAGATCAGAAATGTGGGCCCAAGACATTGTGACTGCAGTGATTCTTACATACTGTTACTGGAACTTCCCTACTTCCTGTGTAAAATGTACAACTACTGTTTGAGGCTGCTGACAATGTCCTTTAGGCCAATTTTTTTTTTTGGTATCTTTGATTATATATTTCATGGTATGGGTTATTCCTTTATTTTCTTCCTCCCTTTGTCATTCCCCCAATTTTATTACACCATTTTAGACATACAATTGCAAGATGCTCATGCAGAGTTCTGGTTCCACGGCGTTCCAACACCCATCCCTCCACCTAAACCCATCTCCCATCACCAATGTCCCCACCTCTCCCCCTCCCACACCTCAACTACTTGGCGGGTTCTGTATGTCTTCTCTCTCCTCTCTATCTCTCCTTCCCGCCAAACCTTCCTGCACATCGTGGAATGCAGTGGATTAAAGGACATTACTGTTTCCACTATTTTGATGGACCGCGGCTGCAAGCGGCCGCGTGACCTGGACTCGAACTGGTTTTGCTCTGTTAATCTGGTCGTGAGGTAGTATCCCAGCATCCGGACAGTGAAGGTGGTGGCTAGTGTGGTGGGCGAGTCTCATCCGGCTGCTCTGGGACCCCCCGGAGGTGATGGGCCCACTCCCAAAACCCATCTGTCCTCCTGGGAGCCCCATAGTCAGCTTAGCCAAGGGAAAGCGGAGTTCCAGGTTCCCCAGGCTCATCCGAGGCCTGCATGTTATGGCTGGTCGCCCCAGGGCAGCTCCTGGGCGGGGCCACCAGGCTCGACAAAATGGAGGGGTAATGTAGGCCAATCTTTTTATACTTGCAGATTGGCACACACTGGTCTACAAACTGGAGGCTGGAAACACTGTGTTAAGTGGCAGTACCTTTATCCAAGCTCCACCCAGCAGAAGAGCTAATCATAGCCCGGCTTGTGGAGCCTCACGGTTCATCAATAAATGCTTGAGTTGAGTTGACTACAAGAGAATTCCACCCACACAGCAGAGCCTGGCAAGCTACCTGTGTCATATTCGAATGCCAAATACCAGTAACAATTATAGACCTCATTCCCATGACTTGATAGAATGGTTTGAGGCTCTTTATGTTCCTGGAGCGGGCAGATGCCCTTGGGATATTTCGCATGTGACAGGATGTATTGAGATGTTACTGGTGCCCACTCGAGCAAATCGATGATCTATGGTGTTGGAGGACATGTTTAGCTAATCTGGGAGTTTTGTTGTTTTGCTCACTCCCAGCTTAATCTTATTTAGGCCAAGGTTCATTCTAATGAGATCTCTCTTCTATGTAAACACTGCTAGAGGGTGTGGCAGTTACAGAAGTCACCTTGATTGAATAACTTCTGACTTATACATCTACTAAGACTTCTATGTTTTCTAGATTGGGCACAGCTCCTCTTTATACCCACTGCACCCAGCGTGGGACAGTTAGAATTTACCAGGAGACTACCACCCTGGCTACGCTGAGACTAAAGGAAGACTATAGGAAGGATCATACTAGTTTGCTCTAAGCAGGCGAGTATGACCCTTTCAGTACATGAGAACAAGATATTCAGAATCACCCTGGTGCAGATAATAATAAGGACCTTGTGGGTACCATCTAGATTACATGAAGCTCATGAAGTTAAGATGTATTACTTTATATCAGCCCCCTCTCTCTCCAGTGTTTTACATAAGAGATAATCTCGGGATTAGTCCTTGGTGTAACCTTTGTTTATACCTGCAATAGGGTGTGGCACTACACTCTGTTTAGGGTTCTTTGTTGGCATGACAACCTCCCGATTGGATTACCTTGGAGTATATAAGGGGCTGACTTGAGGCCCCTTCACCTTTTGCCTTTTGGTTCCTCAGCCTTCAGCTTTTGGCTCCTGTGGCTTTTGGCTTTTGGCTTTGGCCTTTTGCTCTTTGGCCTTTGCTCCTTCTTCTGGGTAGGACTCAGCTCGGGTGAGATACTCTCTCTTTGGTGGGAGACTTAGGCTCTTCTGTATGGTCTAAGTTCGGACCAGAGCTAAAGTTCGCTCATTATATTGGATTGCTGTGGAAGAGCTTTTGTACTATTAAAAGCCATTTTTGGAACTGCACCGACTCGTGAGTTTTCATCTTTCTCCCGGCGCCCTCGGAGGTAGAAGACAACCTCTGTCCTGACACTGTCGGGGACCCCGGCGACGTTCCCGACACTACGGGAAGACAGTGATACAGTGATAGCTCTCTGTCAAAGTTTATTTCATTAGAAGTTTATGATATGATGATTCTCCGAGAGACAGAGACAGAGACAGAGTCAAGGAGAGAAAACGAGGTTTATGACATATTTAACAACACTGTTTTAGCAACTTCCCATCCTGGGCATGATTATTTTATTTCAAGTGGAAAAATTCAGTGCCATATGAAAAGTCTCTAACTAGAAGTTGAGGAAATAGCAATCGTCTGCAGGGGCAGGTGCAGATTCCTCTATAACTAAAGCATCTCCGGGGTTCAACAATCTGTGTTACTGACACTAACGGGGAAGGCGACGTGCCTCTCAGGTTGCCTTCTCCCTCCAATTCCTCTCAAGTTGAAGAAATCAAGACAGGAAATCTGACTTGACCAGAAATGTTTAACTCCCATGAAACCTGCCTATTGGCAAAGATAACTTTTTTGCTTCAAAACTACATTCATCCTCAGTGCTGGAGCAGTAGTACTGCCTTATAGCAGCCTATTCCAGTTTGGGTTAGATCCAGGCATTTCGTTTGGTTCCCAAGTGCTAGGGGAAGTAATTCCTGAGCAGAGAGTAATGAGTAATCCCTGAATATCTCTGGGTGTGTCCCAAAATCCAAAACCAAAACAAAATGCATTTATCCTGTGTCAGGAAACTGATGAAAGTTGCAAATGAGACCAAAAGATGTTTGTTAATGGAGCTCTTTAAGGAGCCTATATAAAGAATACTTCCAAGGTGGGTCCACGGCTCTCTGCTTGACTCTCATACCTTTTCTAGAAACCCCTTCCATGCCCTTTTCCAACTGTGCTCTAGGTGAGAGGACTCCAGAGATGACCTGGGACTTTTCATTTTCTTCAGGTTCGAAGTTCTTGTGAGCAATCACAATTGCAGGATTTCATCAGCATAGACAGATTTGGTCTTGTCAGTCTATATTTACATATAACATAACTAAAGTTATGGTGGAATAGGCTAACTTGAATCATTTTATAAGACTCTAATCATAGAGACTCTTAAAAAGCTTGAAGAAATTTTCGATCTCAGCCTTAATTCACAGGGGAAATTATACCTCTTGGTGGCATTTAGAAATGTAGCTTCCCCACCAGAAATCCATGACTTCAGATTTTCTGGTGAGATCAGAGGTCTGGGTTTTCTGGTTATGCAATGAGCCATTTGTCCATTGTTACTTTGCTTCATTCTGATGATTTTCTTTCTTTTAACCATGAGTGCTGCCATTTTCCACATCCTGACTCCCCTCTCCTCAGAGCTCCACCCAGAAGAAGAGCTGATCACAGCCTGGCAAAGTGGCCGCGTGGTTCAATAACTGCTCAAGCTTTGAGGTGACTACTAGAGTATCCCACCCTCATGGCAAGCTACCCGTGTCGTATTTGACATGGCAAATACCAGTAACAATTATAGACCTCATTCCCATGACCTGATGGAATGGTTTGAGGCTCTTTATGTTCCTGGAGTGGGATGATGCCCTTGGACTATCTTGCATGTGACAGGATGTATTGAGATGTTACTGGTGCCCGCTCGAGCAAATCGATGATATATGGGAAGACAGTGATACAGTGATTGTCTCAAGCTAAGTAATTGTGTTCATGTGCAGGTAAGATCTGACAAAGAGGTGAGGGCAGAAATAGTTGAAATAAATCAGCTGTAGCACATCTCTGCTACTGTGTCCCCAAGGCCTGACAATCAACCTTGAGGGAATTGGAAATGTCTCTGTCTTGTAAAGAAAATGCATATAGATAAATGATCTGAAGAAGATGACTCAAAAGACCTAAGTTAAAAGCAGAAAATGCCTGCCTCAGAGTTAAAAACAAAACTCTATCTCTAATCATTAAGGTTAATATTGCTAGAACAGATATGTCCAGCAGGCCGACAGACTAGGTAGATAGACTGACTTATCAGGTGGAGACAAATGACACATAGATATGATACAGGGGATCATAGAGGAGAGATGACACAAGGCCTTGCCTTGTGTCCCACTGACCCCAGGTCAATCCCTGGGGTTGCTACCGCTTGCCTTGTGTCCCATTGACCCCAGGTCAATCCCTGGCATAACATGTGATCCTTAGTTACTACCAGCAGTCACTTCAGAGCACTGGGCAGAGAAAGGTTGATTTAGCTTTCTCAGGGTCTATTGTTGAGGAGGTCTTGTCAAGTCTTGGTTCCTGGTTCCAAAAGGTCACTCTGGCCAGCCTTAAGGCTAGTTTTATTACCAGAAAGTTTACTGCCCGCAGACCCCCCTCCCAACCCCCACTGACTACATCATGAGCACTGCCAGGTCTGGCTCCTGAGCACAGAGTGAGGAGTAACCCCTAAGTACTGCCAGGTGCAGTCCCCAAAATAAAATAAATAAATAAATAAATTTTCAAGTGAGATTTTGTACTCTTTTTAATCCTTATTTTCCATTTTTTACTGTCATGTCAAGGACTGAACAAAAAGTTCTCCATGCAATCTTCTGATGTTAATAAACATTTCCCCCAGCTCACTCACTCCCTCAGAATAAGGCTGAGGCTTTCACAGTCCCATTTCATTCTGTCTCATAATAGGTGTCTCGCAAACCTTGTGTTCCTTGGACTTTGTCTTATATTCAGGAGTTATTAAGCCATAAATACCAAAGTTCAAATTTACTTAGTTCAGCTTATACTCTTTGTGGAGTACCTGTGTATTGTAAATAAATGAAATGTTGCTTCTCTCTTTCCTGTATGCTCTAAACATACACCAGGTTCCTCCCTTGTCCTGGGTGGACCTATAGCCCAGGAACTTGAGTGAAGCCCCCCTGATGGTTTTGCCCCAGTAAAGGGAAACTTTCTCTCACTTCATTGTTTTAGGATTAAAGGTGTTTACCTCTTACCTTTTGTAAAGTAATGGTATGGTATGTGTGACACCAGATGGGGTGAGGAGTGAGCCTTAGGAATGTATTAAAGCCTCACATTTGCCAAAGCCTGTGGTCCTTTTCCTTTTGTCCATTGGTCTGAGGGGGTGGGGGCTGCTGTCAGCCCTGAACATGGTCAGGGAACCCATTGAACCCCAATATCTGTTGGGGACCCAGCTGAGCCCCAATACCCTTAGAGAAAAAATAAATCGATCTTATTGTTCAGCTTATATCTCTGTATCCTTTCAGTCCTTTCCTCGTAGTTGCTTTTTTTGGCCTCAGTATTTGTTTCTGTGCTAGATCACTTGTAATTAAAATGATGTAACCAGTTTTGATGTTGGGGATGGGAATGTGGCAGATGTGGGGAATGGGGAAGAGAGGGGCTCCGCATGGCAGTGAACTTACTGTGAATAAAGCTAACCTTGAGGCTGTCCAGAGTTACCTTTTGGAACCAGAACCAAGACTTGATAAGACCTTCATCAACAATGGGCCCTGAGGAAGTTGGATCAGTCTTTCTCTGCCCAGCCCTCAATCCAGTTACATTCCAGGACAAAAGATCCAGCAGGAACAGAGGTCAAGAAAGAGAGATTTTCAATGAAGACAACTCCCTCAGTCTACTCCCCTTGGCAATAGCCCTAGCAATGAACTTTAGGCTTTTCAATGGACTTTGAAACTTCTCTGGATTCTCGCGTCTTTCTCCGTCTGCCTGGGACCGAAGGGGATCCCTGACCCTGCTCACCATACATCAATTATCAATTTGTGCAGGGCACCCAGTGTTTCCCTGCAGCATGGTACCCACAATTTTGGCCAAAATTGCTCTAGATATGTGTGTGAAGGTAAATTTTAAATTAAATTAACATTCAACACAGTAGAATTTTGGTGTGTTACCAGCATCTCCTAGCCAATAAGTTGAAAGTATTAATACAAAAATTACTGGCCTTTACAAGAGGATGGAATTGTACCAGAGGTTGCTTTTGGACACAGATTGCAACTTTTTCTTGAGTCTCTTCAGACGATCAAAATAGCAAGTCTCCTCCTCATCTTTTGTGGAAGGAAATCCTGACAGCACTCCAAGAAAGGAATGAACAGAAGCAATATTGAAGAGATAATGTCCAAGTTTTCAGAGCAGATAAAAGACACCACAGCACAGGTTCTGATGCAGGTGGGCCCCGCAGTGGCTTATGTGAGGCGGGAAGGGAGAGAGATGGTCGCTTTCTCCCCAGCCGCCTCTGCCGCCCGGGACCTGCTGGGCAGGCTTAGGACTGATCAAGTCTGCGATGAGCCCTTGCACGGCGTGTGCCTGAGCCCCACAAGCCCCACAAGGTGGCCGTCAAGCCACACCTGATATCCACTTGATCTCTAGGCACGGGAGTTGAGCCCCACCACCCGAGGTTTCTCGGGGAGCCATGGACTCAGGCTGGAGCTAGGAATTGCTCTTTGCAGGAAAGAAAGTCAGTCCTAGGCCTTACCCAGGGCTGCCTCAGGGTTCTTGTCTTCCTCGCAGAAAAATAATTTTCAGGAGTCGCCGAGCAGTGAAGTTTTACAGATTTTATTAAGGAGGTCTTAGGAGAGGGAAGGAGGAGGAAAAGTGTGTGTGTGTGTGTGTGTGTGTGAGAGAGAGAGAGAGAGAGAGAGAGAGAGAGAGAGAGAGAGAGAGAGAGAGAGAGAGAGAGAGAGTAATGCGCCAAAGGACTGCTCCAAAGACGAGAGCCCCAACTGATTTTCAAATGGGTTTTTATCCTCTTGGGCTGGAATGTCTTGGATTCTCCTGCAAGCTGGGTCATCGAAGGTCAGTGCGATTAAGGGATGGGTCAAGAAGATGTATCCAACTTTCTCAGGGTCTGTTGTTGGTTATCAGGATAAAGGGCTGGGCCAAGAAAGTGGACCCAACGTCCTCCGGGTGTTGTTGGTTAATGTGTCTTATCAAGTCTTCATTTCTGGTTCCAAAAGGTGACTTTGGACAGACTTAGGGCAAGGATTCATTGCCATGTGGGCCCCCCTGTCTGCCTGCCTACAACAGTTCAAGAATACTAATGAATACCAAGCATGATATATCAAATAAATCCTTTCCTAGTACAAATTAGTGAAACTGAAGTATAGGAGAAGTATAAAATAGTAAAAGCATCCAAAGATGACATGCTACCTTTAAAGAGTGCATGGCATCAGGGCATGACACTGAGTTCTCAACAATGCTGAAAACAGGAGAGAGTGGAATGGCATCATCACATACTGACAGAAAGTAATGACACCTAGTAATATTTACCCCCAAATTAGAAGAACAGAAATAAAATAATCTTTCAGAATGAAAAGAAATCAAGACAGTTTCAGACAAACAGCAATTTAAATATTCTACCATAATTAATGTCTTATAAAGGGAATTCTGAAGGATCTATTTCAGAAAACACTGTCATATTTTCCTCTAAATAGAGTGATTCTGTATAGATACACCTGAAGTAGGTGTGAGGCACAAGAATGAAAAGCAATGGGAGTAAGAAGCAAACATACGCCATCAACTGCACAGCATAGTAATAAGGACATATAGAGCTTATAAAGAGACTACTCATAATCAAAACCAACATATCTTCCCTTTCCAAGGCTCATGGACATATTGAAAAACAAATGCAGTGCTGGAGCGATAGCAGGGAGGGCATTTGCCTTACACGTGGTCAACCTGGGTTTGATACCCAGCATCCCATATGGTCCCCTGCCAGGAGTAATTCCTGAGTGTAGAGTCAAGAGTAATCCCTGAACATTTCCAGGTGTGACTCAAAAAGCAAAATTCACTGTATCACTGTCTTCCCGTTCATCATCGATTTGCTCGAGCAGGCACCAGTAATGTCTCTATATGTCCTGTCTCATGCTAGTAGAGCCCAAGGGCACCTGCTTGCTCCAGGAACACCTCTTGCTCCAGGAAAGGGCCTCAAACCATTCCATCAGATCATGGGAATGAGGTCTATAATTATTACTGGTATTTGGCATATCAAATATGGCACGGGTAGCTTGCCAAGCTCTGCCGTGTGGGTAGCATACTCTTGTAGTCATCTCTAAATCCAGCATTTATTGATTATCAAGCTGGGCTATGATAAGCTGGTGTGCTGGGTGGAGTTCTGACGAGAGGGAAGTACGGATGTGGAAAATGGAGGCCCTCATGGAGTGGGGGTTGTCTGGCTTGTTGCAAGGCTCTACTGGGATGGCTGGCCCGAGCCAGAAGCCGCCATCCATCCCTGGGTGCCTCGTGGGCGGCTGGGCACAGGGAGAGCCAGTAGCAGCTCTGCCCCATGTCTGTGAGTCTCTCTGTGAGGGTATTGATAAGTTTCAAAATTCTATAAAATCACTATATAGTAAAGGATGCACACTAGACTTTTAAACAGCTTAGGAGATTTTTCAAGTGTAGCAATTACACTCTGTCATTTTTGACTTATATGCCAACTTTAGAACAGAATCCTGGGATGACATACAATGACCACACTAGAGGCTTTCTCTGAGAGTGTGTTAAAAGGAAGGCGGAAAGGCTCAGTCCCATTCTGACATGCTGAAGAACATTCCAACAACTACAGCTATCTGAAAATGGCATTAGCTACTCCTTTAGAGTACATTTTCTGCCGTTGAATATTATCAAATAGAGAATGAAACATCACTGAGAACATTTCTGAAGAGCACAACTGAGTTAAGAAGTTATGGTCTTGAGCTGCTCCCCGGGTGGTTGGCTGTCGGGCGCTCCGCGGGGTCCCCGACAGTGCCGGGAAGCGGAGTTCCCTTCTACCTCCGAAGCCGGCAAGGAACGGATGAAAACTCAGGAATCCGATGCAGTTTTAAAAGGCTTTACTTATCACAGGTTCAGGCATACAAATCAGCAAAAAGAAAAAGCCCGGTGCTTAGGATTCCAGGCTAGAACCCCAGCCACGTGTAGGCCAAGATGGCGACCACCACGTGTAAAGGAGAAAAAGCTTCCAAGGGGAATGAGCGCTCACAAGGAGAGATCCCACAAAGAAGAAGAAGGCCCGGAGAGCGGGAACCGGCTAGTTTATATCCCTGTAACTCAAACCTTCCTCCCACTGTTATGGAAAGCAGGGAGGGTCCAATGCCCTTAGGTAATCCCTCCCTGCACCTCACCTAGGGCCCCTTTACTATGCTAATGTTATGAGCCGAAATCTGCCTGGGAATGCCTTTGTAGTGTAGAGAAGGGGGGTCTCTGAGATGGCATGTCTCTGTACCAAGGACTAATACTAATGCCAGTTAAATATTTCTCCAAGCCTTCACAAGTCTCTTCTACTTCATTGTAGTTTTATATTTTAGTTGCCTTTGAGTATATCAGGGAGCCATGCTTGTTTGCTTGGAAGCAAACAGCATTTCTCTCTGGTCTAATTACTTAGGGGTCCAGCATGGCCAGGCTAATATGCTGGTAAGATCTAGCTAGTCCCACGATGATTGTGGTAGCATGGGAGAATATTTATACCAGCTAGTACAGCATATATGGTCGGATAAACTGCCACATTTAGACTACCCCTTATCTACGGAGTGATTTGCGGGAGGCACCCCAGAGCAGATGCAGCGGCCCTTAGGAGTCCTGCAACAGTTGGCCCTGATCCAGAGACAGACACATGGAGGCGTCCAGGAGAAAAACCCAAATGCATTAGTGTCGGTGAACGCAGGCGGGGTCCCTGACAGTGTCAGGACTGAGGTTCTCTTCTACCTCCGAGGACGCTGGGAGAACAGATGAAAACTCACAAGTCCGGTGCCATTCCAAAAGGCTTTTAATACTACAAAAGCTCTTCCACAGCACTCCAATATAATGAACAAACTTTAGCTCTGGTCTGAACTTAGTCCATACAAGAGAGCCTAAGTCTCCCACCAAAGAGATAGGATCTCACCCAACTGAGTCCTACCCAGAAGAAGAAGCAAAAAGGCCAAAGAGCGAAAAGCCAAAAGCCAAAAGCCCAAGGCTGAGGAGCCAAAAGCCGAAAGCTAAAAGGCCCAAAGGCAAAAGTGAAGGGGCCTCAAATCAGCCCCTTATATACACCAAAGTAATCTGATTTGTGACAGGGAGAGTCATCTCAACAAAGAACTCTAAACAGAGTGTAGTGCCACACCCTATTGCAGATATAAACAAAGGTTACACCAAGGACTAATCCCTTCTACCAAGATTATCTCTTATGTAAAACACTGGAGAGAGAGGGCTGGTATAAAGTAATACATCTTAACTTCATGAGCTTCATGTAATCTAGATGGTACCCACAAGGTCCTTCTTATCATTATCTATCTGCACCAGGGTGATTCTGAGTATCTTGCTCTGTACTGAAAGGGTCACTCTCGCCTGCTTAGAGCAAACTAGTATGATACTTCCTATAGTCTTCCTATAGTCTCAGCGTAGCCAGGGTGGTAGTCTCCTGGTAAATTCTAACTGTCCCACGCTGGGTGCAGTGGGTATAAAGAGAAGCTGTGCCCAATCTAGAAAACATAGAAGTCTTAGTAGATGTATAAGTCAGAAGTTATTCAATCAAGGTGACTTCTGTAACTGCCACACCCTCTAGCAGTGTTTACATAGAAGAGAGGTCTCATTAGAATGAACCTTGGCTTAAATAAGATTAAGCTGGGAGTGGGCAAAACAACAAAACTCCCAGAATAGCTAAATCTGTCCTCCAACACATTAGAGTTCAGATGCTTTATCTCCAGTGTGTTCCCAGCTAAACCCCTGAGTCACTTCATGAACACCTTTTCAAAATCATCTTCTAAAATATTTATTGGCAGGGCTAGAGTGATGGTCCAGTGTGTAGGACATTTACCTTGCATGTTGCCAACCCGGGTTCTATCTCTAGCATCTCATATGGTTTCCCCAAGTACCGCCTGGAGTAATTCCCGAGTGTAGAGCCAGGAGTAACTCCTGAGCATCCCTGGGTGTGTTAAAAAAGTAATATTTATTGACTTTGCTTTCATTGTTCTATGTTTAATGCAACTCAAAATTAATTTTTGCTCAAGCTATGAAATAGATATTGGTTAGCTTTGCTGCACTGGCAACCATTACTCCCCCCCACACCCCCATTTTAATGACTTGCAGTCAATATGCGTTATTTCTTGCACATATTAACGTCAGCAACCGCGTTTTTGCTGTTTCAACTCCATCTTCAGCAGATTCTCTTTCCAGACCTCTTATGTCTTCTCATTCTGAGACAAAAATAGCAAGTCTCTGTTTTGAGACACAGCAAGTCTCTGTGTCCTATGAGACATGTCATTCTTATAACAGAAGGAACGAGCTAGACCCTGTCACACACCAATTATCTCATCAAGGGTGGCATGTGTCAGTACCTAAGCCAGACCCAGTGAGGTGGGAACTTTACCCGTGCCACATGTAGGTACTACAAGTCATATGGCAATGGGTCTGAGCATATGATTCTCTCACAGGACAGGCTATAGGTACAATTTACCAAGTTCCTTATCTAAATTTTCCCCACTCTTATGCCCAGTATCTAGAACCATGTCCTAAAAAGTCCCTTCTTTCCCCAAGGAGTGCAATGTCAGCTTCCTTTAGAAAACAAGCAAGTGAATAAACAAATTTTCACATAAATGTGGGTCTATTTCTGTGCTTCCATTTTTTTTCTCCCTGTTCCCAATCACATCATTATTATACTATAATTTATTGTTAAGACTTGATAGTGGGAAAATTAAACCTACCCCACTCTTTTCAGGAATCCCTTCATTATGTTGAATCTTTGTCTTTACATATACTTTTTTTGTAAAAATCTGCTGGGATCATGAAGTTGTTCATGTAATACCTAGAGAGATCAATTTGTGAACAATCAACATCTTTACATTATTGAATCTATTTATAAACATGGTTAATTCTAACGTCCCTGTTTTTTTCCATATTCCCCTTTGCAGAGGTCACTACATCTTAGATTTATTAAGTTTGTTTCAATATTTTTGGCGCTTTTAACTTACATTTCAGACTCTCTGGATTTTAATTTAATGTAAAATGAGTGAGAATTCTTTCTCACTTTGCATCTTTAAATACTAAGCTATTTGGGCTGTATTTCTTTTCATTTTCTTTCTTGGTCAAACAGTCTTTGCAAAATCTCTATGAAAATCATGGTTTGAATTTAGCTCTTAGAAGCCTGCTCCTGAGCTCTGAGGAAACTTGCTTTCTTCGGGTTACCCCGTCTTTCTCTGGCCAAGAGACATTTTGGTATGGTTCCACATCTTCTTTTTAACTTCTCTCTTAGGTTTCTTCTCATAGGCATGGCTGGCCCATAGAGTCACATGAGCTTTCTTTTTTTTAAATTTATTTTTATTTTATTTATTTTTAAATTTCTATTTACTTTTGTTCGGAGGCTATACCTGGCGACATTTAAGAGTTTCTCCTGGGTCTGCACTCACGAATTACTCTTGGCAATGTTTAGGGGCCATATGGGATGCCAGGGATCCAACCCGACTCAGCCACGTGCAAAGCAAATGCCCTGTCCACTGTAATATATCTGTCTGCCTCTCTCTCTTTATATATATATATATGAATATATATATGAATATGAATATATATAAATATATATATTCATATATATATATATATATATGAATCTATATGGAATGCTGGGCATTGAACCCAGGTTCGGCCGCATGCAAGGCAAACTCCCTCCCGCTGGACTATTGTTCCAGCCTGCACATGAGCTTTCTCATACATCTGCTCCATCATGCCTGGAGTAATGTTTTTCTTTACGTATTGAAAACTATTTCTTGTAGACATTTTCTTCCATCTTCATCTTCTTCCGTTAGGTAACGCATATACTCCCCAACGTTCTGCCCCACAATGTTTCCAATGTCCCTCAGCGTTGAATTTCTTACTTTCCTAGCAGAGCCAGAGAATCGTTTGGTACTGTGAGAAACAGACAAGCCTCCCTCTGCAGCTCTTTACAGGGCCACCAAAGCTTTGATTGCAGCAGTAGTTCTGGCATGTCCTGCATCCAAATAGCAGGTGAAGGTACCAGGTTGTCTGCCGATGGGTTCACATTAATCATCTCCAGTGACCCCGACTAAGCCTTCATAAACCTGTCTCTGCCAAATCTGTTGAGAAGCCTGCGGCCCAGCAGCAGGCCAGTACAGTACTCCACAGCATAATTTCTCCCGCCACCCTTCACACTATGTTTTGGAAGTCCATGAACAGATGCTGCACAAACTATCATATCTCCTTCTACTCGAGCATAAGCAACCTGGAGAATATCTCTGTTGGTGACACAGACTATCACCCTATATTTCAGTGTGTGGCATTTATTTTGCCATGGATTACCAAACATTTCTGAGCATAGTAATGGGTTCTACCCTCTCGCCATCTTCGAAATTTCACTTGGTATCTCTTGAAGTCTACCTTATTCTTGACAACTTTTAACAAATCCCATTCCATATAGCAGAGAGCGAGTCCACAGCTTAACTTTATTTTCTGCCTAGTTCTCTGTCTTGGGACAGGTACTGTCAGGAAAGGCTGGGTTCCCGACAAAATGGGGAACAGAGATGGGATCCCTTTCTGCCCTAGGGGATCAGCAGCTGGAGGACAGAGAAAGACTCACAAATTCAGTAAAGTTTGAAAAGACTTTTACTGTCACAGGTTCTGGCATACAATTCAATAGGAAATCCCGAGACTTTTAGGTTCCAGGCTGGGCCCTAGCCATGTGTAGGTTTAGAATCCTAGGCCAAAATTGTCAGGGATGCTGCCAGGGTCCCCCAACCATGCTGGGAAGTGAGTTCCCTTCTACCTCAGAAGCCAGCGGGGAATGGATGAAGACTCAGGAATCCAATGCAGTTTTAAAAAAGGCTTTACTTATCACAGGTTCAGGCATACAAATCCACAATAGGAAAAACCCTGTGCTTAGGATTCCTGGCTAGAACCCCAGCCATGTGTAGGCCAAAATGGAAGCCACTACGTGTAAAGAGGAGACAAAAGACAAGACTCCCAAGAAGGGTGCAAGCTCACAAAGAGAGAGCCCAAAAAAAGGGGCGAGAGAGGAAGCAGACTAGTTTTATACCCCTGCAACTCAGACCTCCCTCCCCTATTATGGAAAGCAGGGAGGGTCAAATTCCCCTCAGGTAATTTCTCCCAGCACCTCACCTAGGCTCTTTTATATGCTAATGTCTTGAGCCAAGATCTGCCTGGAAATGCCTTTATAGTGTAGAGAAGGGGGTTTCCAAGATGGCTTGTCTCTGTACCAAAGCCTAATACTAGTATCAGTTAAATATCTCTCCAAGCCTTCACAAGTCTCGTCTACTTCACTGTAGTTTTGTATTTTAGTTGCCTTTGAATTATCAGGGAGCCATGCTTGCTTGCTTGGAGGCAAACAGCATTTCTCTCTGGTCTAATTATTTAGGGATCCAACATGGCCAGGCAAATATGCTGGTAAGATCTAGCTAGTCCCACGATGATTGTGGTAGCATGAGAGAATATTTATACCAGCCAGCACAGAATACATGGTAAGATAAACTGCCACAATTAGACTACCCCCTTATCTACGAAGTGATTTGCAGGCGGCAATTCAGAGCAGATGCAGAGGCTCTTAGAGGAGTCCTGCAACACAAAATGGCTGCTACCACATGCTAAGGCCCAACAGGGAAGAGAACGGAGAGAAGGAGAGCAGAGGCAGAGAGTGGGCTAGCAGGGAGGAGAGAAGAGGAGGAGAGGGCTACTGCTTTTATATCTTTTCAGCCCTGACCAGCCACATAACAGATAGCAGTTACCTAGGCCAATTCTTTCCAGGTTTGCTTCTCCAGGAGTCACCTAGTTCCATTGAAACGTTAATATTGCCCCAGCCCAGTCCTGCCCTTTGAAGTATCCCTGCAGGCCCTATGCAGAGTGGGGGAAGGGCATGTATCTGTACCATGGATATTCTACAGCCAGGTATATATTTCTTCAAACCTTCACAAGATTCTGGTATTTACTTCACAGTTGTTTTGGATACTAGCCTTTAGACTTATTAGAGAGCTATCTTTGTTTGCTTGGAGGCAAACAGCATGTTTCTCTTATCTAATTATAACTATTTTATACTTAGAGATCCAACATAACCAGGTAAAAATACTGGTAAGATTTGTCTAGTCCCATAATGATTGTGGTAGCATGAGAGAAAATATTTATACCAGCTAACATAGAATACTATGGTATTTTATGGTATACTATGGTAAGATATTCTGCCACATAGAGTCACAGATCCAAACTGTTTTCTGCCCCTATCTACAAAGTGGCCTGCTGGAAGTAACTCCAGGCAAGATGCAGAGGCTCTGGGCAGCAGTGTACTGCAACAATGCCCCCAAAATGCCATGCAGAAATATCATGTAAAAAGTTCTAGTTAGTTTTTGAAATTATCTGGAATGGAAAGACACATATAGATGATCCAAATAGTTAATACTCAAGTAGTTGTCAGACTGACAATGTTCTGACTCCCTAGCCAAGGACCAGACCCAGCCACCAACTGACTATGACTTTATGAGACCCCAAAATCACTCAGCCAAAATGTTCCTGAATCCATTATCTATAGATTTCATGAAAAGAACAACCAGAAACAGAACTGCTTTTAAATCAGTAAGTTTGGGAATGATTTATTACAGGACATCTAATCAAAATATACAGATCCATTTGGAGAGACCATATATAGACAGAGATTATCTTGGTTTAGTTTTGGTTTTAGATGCGGCCACACCCAGTGGTGGTCAGTGCTTACTCCTGGCTCAGAGTTCTCAGGTATTATTCCTAGCAGTGATCAGAATCGAATCTGGGCCTGTTATGTACAAAGCAAGCAAGGGCCTTAGCAGCTGTACAGAGACTCCTAATGTGACCCGGTTCTTCCAACTCCCAATACCTGCATTCTTCAGTCTAAGCATCCATCAAATATGGGGAGAGAATAAATCTATAAGATGAGCCCAGCCTCCCCCCCACAGCCTGACTGCAACATCACAAAACCCTGAGATGAACCACCAGCTGAATTCCAAATGAATGCCAGAACCACAGAAAGTTACCATCATCTATTGCACACTATAGATGAACAGAACATATGGTTTTAAAAATTAGTTTTGATTCTTGTTTTCCCTTATTTTTAACAAGTGGAAATAAAATATAAGATTACAGTTAATTTTTCTCATCTTTGAGATAAAAAATAAGTTTTCCTTAATCACATGAATTTGCCACTTTTACTCTTTATGATGGTAAATTACACCAATTGATTTCCCACATTTTTTTCTTTTGCTTTTTTGGGTCACACTTGGGGATGCTCAGGGGTTACTCCTGGCTCTGCACTCAGGAATTACTCCTGGAGTGCTCAGGGAACCATATGGAATGATGGAGATTGAAACTGGGTTGACTGCATGCAAGGCAAACATCGTCCCCACTGTACTATAACTCTGGCCCCTGATTTCCAACTGTTAAAGTAATCTTTCTTGCTCTCATGGAGATTTGTGCCAGGGGATTTGTTGGGAATGGGGGGCTGGGTGTGGATGCAGGGAAAAGGGGACTCTCATCCATTGTTGGTGGGAATGTCAACTGGTATAGCCTTTTTGAAAAACAATATGGACATTCCTCCAAAGACTAGAAATTGAACTCCCATTTGACTCAGCCATACCACTCCTGGGAATATACCCTGGGAAGCCAAAAACACACAGCAGAAACACCATCTGCACTTTTATGTTCATAATAGCACTATTCACAATAGCCAGAATCTGGAAACAAACAGAGTGCCCGAGAACTGATGACTGGATAAACTTTGGTACATCTACACAATGGAATACTATGCAGCTGTTAGGAAAAATGAAGTTATGAAATTTGCCTATAAATGGATGGATGTGGAGAGGATCATGTTGAGTGAAATTAGCCAGAAGGAAAAAGACAGATATAGAATGACTGCATTGGTTGCATGAGATATATATGTGTGTGTGTGTGTATGTATGTATGTATGTATGTATATATATATATATATATATATATATATATATACATATTTATATGTGGGCCTCCATTTTCCACATCCGGACTTCCCCCCTCGTCAAAACTCCACCCAGCACACCAGCCTATCACAGCCTGGCTTGCGCAGCCGCCAGCGGTTCATCAATAAATGCTGGATTTTGAGATGACCACAAGAGTATGCTACCCGCACAGCAGAGCCTGGCAAGCTACCCATGTCGTATAGACCTCATTCCCATGACCTGATGGAATGGTTTGAGGCTCTTTATGTTCCTGGAGCAAGCAGGTGCCCTTGGGCTCTACTTGCATGAGACAGGTCATATGAAGATGTTACTGGTGTCCGCTTGAGCAAATCGATGATGAGCGGGAGAGACAGTGACAGTGATACATATAATTATATATTATTATATATTTATATATATATATATTTGTGTATATATGTATGCCTGACCTTGGATATTAGTATATATAGTATGATACAAATATCCAAGGTCAGGCAAACTATGGATCAAGAGGTCTTGTCAAAGGTGGAATCTACCACAAATGTGTGGGAGTCAGAGGTTAAGTAAGACAGAGAAGGGAACAGTGTGCTAATACTCGTCAAAAATGATGTTACCAGCCTAGAACTGAGCATTGAATATAGGCAAAAAGATACACATGATAACCTCTAAATGTATGTATTGCAATTCACATGTGTAAGAGAAGGAAGAGAGAGAGAGAGAAAGCGAAAAGGAGAAGAGAGAGAGAGAGAGAGAGAGAGAGAGAGAGAGAGAGAGAGAGAGAAAAGAGATAAAGAGCCTGCCATAGACTCAGGCTGGAGGAGGGGGAAAGGGGAGGTTATCGGGGACGTTGGTGGTGGGAAATGGGCACTGGTGGAGGGATGGGTGCTGGAACACTGTATAACTGAAACCCAAGCAAGAACATCTTTGTAATTGTATAGCTCACGTTGGTATAATCTAATATTAAAATAAAAAATTAAATAAATGAAGTAATCTTTTCTTTGCTGAAATAATTCCACCTTGACCTTTTAGAAATTATTTCACAGACATTAATTACGATTAAACTCTCAGGGGCCCTGGCCCAGCAGCCCCTAGCACAAATAGGGGAGACCAGGTTCTTGCCAGACTTCATCCCTGCGGTAAAAAGGAGAGGGATGGACCCAACTTTCACTGCAACTGCTGAGAAAGGAAAGAAAGAAAGACCCGACGCAGTGGGGAGTTCTGGATAGCAGTACTCCTTTTACTGAGCACAGTTTAAGCCTTTTATACAATATTTGGGTGGAGGGGATACAAGCACAAATCACATAGTTCCTGGACCATTGCAACAGAAAACAATCACAGATTTAGCATTTGCAAGGTTTACATAATGTTGCTGTCAGAGGTCATAAGACCAGGTATATTCTGCCTGACCTTAGCTCGGGTTAAGTACAGATGTTTTGGGCGTAACCATATGGGCAGGATGGGT